>JBBPTT010000005.1:0-124744 GCA_038094175.1 Boletellus aff. lepidospora
CCCTGTCACGCCAGACTATTTTTCGGGCCTCTCTGAGACGTTCTTGGTGGTTGGCAAGAGCGACGAGGTTTTCGAAGGAGGCGACTGTACGTCTCGGAGCCAGTCGGAAGTGCGAAGGGGCTCGGGAAACGCCAGGCCTTCTTGCACCATCACCAAGGCTTGCCTGTGGAGCGGGTCCGCCGCCGTTCGCAACGGGGCACATGAGGCGACTCGAGGGTGCGGTGGGTGCGCGCCCCGCTTTGACTAAATTGTGTAGGGTAACGTGGGGATTAGCCTTTTCGCGTAACAAGGTGCTTTATAGTGCCGAGCTTTTGGGGTTCCGGCGCGTCTCACGGGTACAGTCCTAGCCATTGTTTTGGGGGTGTCTTACGAGTACAAGCGTGGTACCGAACGAATTACATATCTGCAGGGTGACGGGGGTTCGAACACGACAAGGCCATTGTCCGCTCGCACAGATGCCGGGACACGCTGACCTGTGGAAGGCGTCGTATCAGCTACGTCTGTTTACCTCCACGCCAACAGGGTCAGACAAAACATGATTCCGGATAGACTAATATCCTCATCAGGCGAAGCCTCCGTTGAGGGAGTCTGCGTTGTCATCGCATTCATGGGTGCCAGTCCCAAACTCACCTGTCAACGGTTCTTGAAGTAATCCAGGAGGACGTGTAGCCCCTCGCTCTCAACGCCATAGTCCTTAACGACGACACAGGAGCACCCGACGACCTTGCGTGGGTTGCCCTCCTTGTCGATCTTGCACAAGCCAGCCCACGTGCCGAGTACCTTGCCGTCTCCGACTTTGATCAGGTTGATTTTATGCTCGGCGCAGAGTGCCTCGATCAGCTTGATGTACTCGGCTTCGGTGCATGTCTCGACGAGCACGCAGAGGTGAGCCTGGCGCTTGTCCAGGGCCTTGGCACACTCACGCAGTCCACGCGCAAGCCCGTCATGCACGAGTGCGTTCTTCAGAACTTGCTGGAGGGATAGCAAAAGAATGAGCGACAGCGGGTTGGCGGGGGACACGACAAGCACCTGAAGCGCATCCTCGACAGACAATTTACCCTTTGGCGCCTCAGTGGTGACTTCAGCCTCGGCAGCAGGAGCCTCGACCTCAAGTTCATCTCCAGCGTCAGACATCTTGTTTTTTTGTGAAGGGGGATGCGCGATGTCTTCGTCCGCTTTCGTTGATGTCGAGCGACATTTAGAGTTCGCTAGGCCGATAAAGTTACCATTTGTTGAATCTCCGCTCGGAATCTTGCGATCAAGGACTTGTGCCAGCATTACTTCAAACATTTGGCAAAATCACGTCGTCAGTCGGTAGGACTTGCGCTCTGACATGGTTCGTATGCCTTTGCAAAACGCGCTCCAACCAGCTCGCGAACTCCCCCACTATTAGAGTCTCGCGTTTGTCAACGCTTTAGATTGCAAAGAACGTACGCGATCCTTGTCCTCCCATGACCCAGCTGAGTGGCCATGCTCCAATTAACTCCACACAGCTCACAGCGACGAGGTATGGGATATTGCCTGGACGTCAACCGACGCGGTACTCTCCGCGTCCGCAGACGGCACAATAAAACAATGGGACTCTACCTCTGGACAGGCTTCGCTTTCACGCCCACCACACAACCTCGCCATCGTTTCCCTCTCCGCCTCCCCCGACGGCCATTCAGTACTGCACAACGGCCTAGATGGTACGACGTGTCTGTGGGATCTTGTGTCTGACACCATTGTCGGTCGGCATGAGAGTTACGATCGGGCCGTCGATGGTGCAGAACCTTGTGAGTGCCCGTTCACCGCAACCCGCAAGGCGTGTCATTGAACCAGACCCTAAGCATGGGCGGTCTCGCTTAATCCGAAAGGCGGGACATACGCCGGCACCAGTGGTTCCGGGAATGTCAACATATATTCTGCATCCCCGGGCTCGTTTGGGGTTCGCCAGACCGTGTTATCGAGCGGCCGAAACAAGCACGGCATGGCATGCAAACATGTACGTCCTACCCTACGTCTGCGTGACAGCGTAGACATTTCTCAGTAGGTATGTCGTTGTGGACGTTCACTCACTATCGCCAAATGAAACAGAGTCCGGACGGCAAACGCATAGCACTCTCGTCCGAGACTGGGCATGTGTTCATCTTTGATCTTGAATCCAGCTCGCTGGTAACTACCTACACTTCGCACGCCTTAGCCGTCCGCTCTCTCGCGTGGTCCTATGACGGACAAGTGAGCTCCGGTTCCCTGCTTTCGTTAAAATGTGGACTGAGATACTTTGCAGCTACTCCTCACGGCGTCAGACGACAAGCGGCTTATCTTACACGACGTCCGTTCTACAGCTTCCGGAAAACCGGGCTCCGGCGCCGTCGCAACACTCACCGGGCACACATCCTGGGTGTTGAGCGCGGATATCTCTCCTGATGGCCTTCTCGCCGTATCTGGGTGTGTATCCTGCTGCTGTGATGCAGTGGCGCTCACACGTCTCCACAGGTCTGCAGATAAAAGTATCAGAGTATGGGACCTCGCTGCGCGGACATCGGTGTCCACGATCCAAGAGTCAGGCGAAGTGTGGAGCGTTGCCTGGCGCCCAAAGCCTGCGCCGACAGGATCCGCAGGCGCATTCGTTAGCGGTGGCCAAGATGGTTTGGTCAGATGGTGGCGTTCTGCTGGGTCTAGCGCCTAAGAAAAACTAGCCTGAATTGTTTCAGATGTTATTCGGTGCTCGCATGTGCGATGTTTTAAAATCACCTGTAAAAGCTGCCCATCTGTCAGACTGGGCACGGACATTAAACGCTTGTAATGACAGCCTGTCGCAATTTGTGCCGATCGCCCGATATGAGAATGTAACGAAAACACGAATATGTACGTACGCACCAGACGGTTTGGTCCGTGACGCCCACACCAACAATTCATGCTGAGCTCGACCTCGCCCCTCGTGCGACAGCTGGTTCTTTCGCTCCTCGCCCTTCCTCCGCTCTTCCTTACCGTCTACATCCTTGCTGGATTCCCCTACCCACCTAATCCTCTCCCCATTCATTCCTCCCTTGCTAGTCTTCCTCTCTCATGCCTGTCCTGGTCAATCTATCCAGAAGATTATTACCAAGGTGGCTCCTATGTCACGTTTCCCCATGGCCGAGTGAGTTGTTGACCGCCTCGCCTCGTGGGAGGCAGCTCACACCTCGCACAGACGCGATACTGGCTCATCGGTCCAAAAGACGGTCCACAGGTTTGAGCGTCCCACGTCCTTCCGTACACCGCCTTCCCACAGTCTTATCTTATAGGTCGTCCTCATCCACGGCCTCTCAATCCCAGCTATCGTCTGGAAGGACGTGGCCCCGGCTCTTGCCTCCGGCGGCTATCGTGTCCTCCTCTATGGCAAGCACCATTGTGCGCCCCAGGCTTTCGCTTGACCTATCTCTCAGATCTTTACGGCCGTGGCTATTCTGATGCCCCCGACGTCACCTACGATGTTTCCCTTCACACAACCCAACTTGCTCTCCTCATGCAGCATATTAGATGGGATGACGCACATGTTGTCGGCCTTTCCATGGTATGTATGTGTTGAGTTACCTATTTGGACTCGAGAACAATCACCATCATCTAGGGTGGTGGCATTGCTGCCGCGTTTGCGGCTCAGTTCCCTCGCCTGGTCAAAAGTAAAGTTGCTCTCGTCGCGTCCGCGGGCTTGATCGAGGCACGCCACTCCGTCGTCTTTCGACCTCCAATGAAGCACTAACAACTCCACTAGTCGGCCGACATTTCACGTACAGCAAAATTTATGTCGTCACCGCTTGTGCAGAGTGTATCTTCTCTTCCCCCCTTTCAGGTATCGACAGTGTCTCTCATCCATTCAGTGATTGCTCATGGTCAACAGCACTATATGCGTCTCCTGGCCAACAACCCCAGCACTTCCGCACTTGAGGCAATCGATCCCATCCAGGAAGTGAGTGTATTGCACTATTATAACCACCCACTTAGTCGCAGTTAGATCGTTCGACTGCAATCCGCTCATCTCCCGCATTACAATGCTGCTGTAGCGTCCTCCCTCCGGGATGGTCCTATCCGTGGACTCGCACCCGCCTTCGTCGCTCTTTCCAATTCTTCTAACGATATCCTCCTTATCCACGTATGATTTTCTTGCTATCTCCTGTCGGCGCGTACTCATCTCGTACAGGGTACAGCAGATAGGACTGTTCCGTACAAATATGCTTCCAAGATTCAGGACCTTGTCCCTCAAGCCAAGCTAGTTACGATCACGAATGGTGGCCACGACATCACGGTTACGCATGCCAAAGAAGTGAATGCCGCACTTCTTCACTTTCTTTCTGGGGGTCTCGGATTACGTCCTGAGGCTGGGCATGGTAAAATCGCTAAACCATAACCATACCCCTCTGGTATGTACAATTGCCAACCATGCACGATACTAGTGTGTATCGCAGACTACTACATGCTACCTTTTTTTTCCTTTTAGATACCTTAGTACTTTCTTATATACCACCCTGTTGTTGTCACCATTTTATGGTCTTAGAGTATTGGACAATGTTGTAGCTTTTATGTGTTACACGCTGGTACGAACTTAGTAACTCGCATGCGATGGCAAATTTTCATAAATATTGATCGAAAGCATGAGCCAGCACCAAGGAACATCCAACGCGTCAAACCAAAAGAGTGACAGCGCTGCACTAACGAACGCAACGGGGACGTTTGCTTACCTGCAGCCCTATGCCCGGTCCAAGTTCAGTCCTTGTTTTTGGTCGTTCAATTTTGACAATGTCGACTGACTCTCCCTAACTTGACAAAGAACACCTGCACTCGCGCTCACCTCCCTGTGTGAGTCACTCCTACGCCTCGTTACTACGCTCCACTAGGCGCTGAACTGAAGTACTTTTCTGGCCGGCACTGTTGCACTGTGCCAGTTGCACTCTCTTCACTCGTCCCGCCGGCTGTGCTTCCACCTCAAACATACTGTCCGCCCTACCTTCACCGTGTCGGGTTCTCGATTGCGTTCGGGGTCGCGACGTGGGCGTTTGCCGCTGGAGATGCACGGAACGGGGCTGGAATCACGACGGGTGCGTCTTTTCTTTGTTCGCGCCACATACTCATACCTATTTATTATACGCGCGTGTGTGCCTCCTCCACTCGGGCGGGTGGTACATGAAAAAACAGCTTGGTCACTCATCTACCTCACCTTTCACGCACGCAAGTCCCTCCGCGCTCCGCGGCACCCTGTGCCGCTTGCATTAAGCGTCGGGGCAGCGGTGTGCGGTGCGCTGTATGGGACGGAGTATTTCGTGTATCAGAGCTGAAATCCGAGGTCCGGCGCCGTCCATGGGTGTATCTAGAGCCGAGTGTTTTGGATTTTGAAACACTACTGGGTCGTTGGTGTGTGTGCTCAAGGCCTGAGACCATCAACACACGTGGTGTGAGCATGCGTGTCTTCAAAGGAAGCTCAGATCTGATGCAATGTGGGACTCGGTTCCATGCGATTGGGTGTGCATGCTGCGCCCCGGAGGTTTCCGATCGGTACCAGGAGGGCCGCGAAGGACACCTGGAGTCCCATAGCGGAGGCGTACCAATCTCGGGCGAAAGATGTAAGTGTCGTCACGTTCGTCAAGAATCCGGGGGGGATGCAACAGTGTTTGTTCTAGCCTAGGGATTGTTCACGATCTAAGAGAGTTAGCCCTGGCATCGCAGCGGCACTGCTTTTCGTTTCCCAAGGATAAATCACATGACCTGCTGAGAAAATAATCCTATCACGTGACCCATGCCGCGCGTTCCAGGTTGGCGTTATTTGGACGCTGGGCTGAGCTGTTTGGCTTTTGACATCGTCCCTCCGTTCTTGCGGGGCCTCCCGTCGCCACCGCGCCGATTTCGATGACAAACATGAACCAGGACTATCCTCAGCTCACCCTCGATGATCTTGTTCATCTTATGTCACCTTCCCCGGCGCCACAGGCTCTCCTTGATGACTCCGACGTGCCTCCGCGCGCCAACAGTGCTTCCCCCGAGCCCATTCCCGAATCCGATATCGTCCAGATGCGTCGAAAGGTCGCGGAGATGCGCCACGTCGACAAGACCGACGCTCAGCTCACCGCACGAGAGAAGGAGCTCGCCGAAATGGTGCGCGTCGTCCCACCCCTGCCCGTGCTTGACCCGGACGCCTTTCCGTAGGTGCTTAGACTCAGTGCCGTGGCCAGACCCGACTCTGGCCAGCTTCTGAGACAGGCAGACACGATATCCGCGCTGATACAGCAACGAGATCTGTTGTTGTATCAGGCCCAGGAGCAGTGTCTTCGGTGGAGCTCTGAGAAGGACGGGTGGGCTAGGATGGTGGAGGCGTTGCTTGCGCAGCAAGCCAAGATAAGACTCAGTGCAGATCGAGACGAGGTCAGTCACCGTTTCTCGGTCGCCTACGCGTTGGTCATCAGCCACGACTCCTTCGACGTGTTGGCGCCGTTCGGCTATGGACAGCATCCTCGGTCCTCGGGTTACGTCTGACGGCTTCCGTAGGACTATGAACGTCTTCACGCTGCTGAAACAGACAATAAGAGCCTTCGTCAACGGGTGAGTTGTTTCCCGACTGATTTGTCCTTGTTCTCATGCCCCAATTGGCAGCTTAACGAAACGCAATCTCGATTACAAATCCTTGAATCTGAACTAAGCCGTCTGAGACCACTATTACTGATGCAGCCACTGATATCACGTTCACCGCTGCCCCCTCCTACTCCGAATTCCAAAACTCAGTTTGCTCGGAGACGAAGGAAAGATGTAGCCACCACAGAAGACGAAGAACACGGTGCCAGCGAAGACGAACCCCTCATAGGCTCCCTTGAAACTCCACCCCAAGCCTCACACTCTCAGGCAACTCCAAGAGCCAAACCCCGCAAATCTGAGGCACTCAATAATGCCCACCCGTCCACTAATTCACACAAACGACGAGTCTCTCAGAAAGCCATTTCACGGGGACTAAGTGCCGACGCCAGAGTGGAACACCTTCTTTTAGCAGCCCGTAGCATTGGTAAGCATCGGGCTGGGATAGCGTCCGGAATGGTGCAACACTTGGAAGAGCGGGAGAGAGAACGGAAACGGGAAGAATCAGGGACGACGGCCGTTGCAACTACGCCCAAGACACCCAAACGCAACATGCCCTACGCAGGATACCCATCGGAAAGTGGGTATATTTACGTGAATGGCCAGATGCGACCTGGGCCAGGGATGCAACCAGTCCCATTGTTCGTCCCGGCATATCCACACCACCTCCTACAAACACCCAGCTCGTCAACGACAGCCCCTTCCATCGCCTCGTCCACACAAAAGTCCAAGCAGTTGGCAAGATCGAATAATCCTCCAACGCCCCTCGACTCACTGTTAAGCGCTGCTCGCTCAATGATGAACGACGACGCCGACGCTGAAGCCGACGAAGATGAGGAAGTGGACATCGTTGGTGGCTCACCGGGTAACACAGTAGTGACACGCAATACACGGGCCAGGGACACGTTCGGTAGTCCTGTCCCGAAGCGGCGGAGAGTTGTACTTCGTACAGATAAGTTTTCCGCGACGCACGATCTCACGAGTCGAGCCACAAACGCGTCTGCATCATCTATGGACGCAAGTGGGGATACGAGCGGGGGTCTTGGTGGGAGGGTCAAGTCAGCTTTGGATGTGTTGGCCGACCAAGCGGCAGCGTTTAGTACTCAGGAGCAGCTCATTGCGTCACCTCAGACGCGAACTCAGACAAAAGACAAGGGGAAGGTTAGGGTCGACACACAACCACGCTCTAACTCAACTCCCAAATCGGGGAAGACAAAGTTGGACAAAAAGGAACCCGAAGCGGACGTGCCTTCCTCTGTAGCACCAACATCTCGTTCCGTGACGCCTCGATCCGACTTGGCGGATAATCCGACTGGTTCAACACCTATCACGGCTACTGGCGGGTCAGCATCAGAAGTACTAGTCGATCCAGGTGGAGGGACCAACAGTGCGAGCGTGCTGAACCCATCTTTATCTCAAACACTTGATTCTACTTTGGTTTCTGAAGAGGATCTGGTTACAACATGCAACGATGCGCGGAGTCCCCAATCGCCGGCCACGCCGGCTTCGCAGATAGATGATCCAGCGGATGCGACTCCCAGGCAAGGCGCTCGTATACAGGCCATTCAGAGCGAAGACGATAT
Organism: Boletellus aff. lepidospora; assembly: GCA_038094175.1. Taxonomy (NCBI): domain Eukaryota; kingdom Fungi; phylum Basidiomycota; class Agaricomycetes; order Boletales; family Boletaceae; genus Boletellus; species Boletellus aff. lepidospora. The sequence continues at coordinate 8,163 of JBBPTT010000005.1, forward strand.
ACGCACGACGACAGCCCGACTGAGCCCTGTGCCTGCTCCTGCACGGCCGACGCCAGGGCACGAGTGTTGCGAGGCGTTGCCGCTGCAACAACGCTCAGGGACGACACCGCCGGGAGGCGAGAACAGCGGGAGTTCAGACTTACATGTAGATCCCACGGTGTCCACTGCACCACCCAAGAACAAGGAGCTTATCCGGGTGGCCGAGCAAGATGTACCCGCACTTACACCATCTGTGAAACGTCAGCGGAGTCCGTACGTCAAGTGGAGTAAAGAAGAGGATGACCTCCTAGCACAGGTATCTTGTCATTTCGTTGCTTATCCCCATCGGCGTAGGTGATGTTGACAAAATCACACACACAGGCGGTTGCCAAGTATGGACAAAAATGGGATCTGGTGCAAAAGGCATTGCCATCAAGAGGGTATCACCAAGTGCGGCAACGGTGGTTGCGGAAGCTGGGTAAGTTTCCGTCTTTGGCTTTGGTGTGCTCACCCAAGGTGGATGTCCGGGTTTGCAGGAGTGTTTGACAGCAAGCCTGATCTGTCGTCCTTCCAGACGGCGGCAGTGACATATTCGTCAACATCACGGGGGAACGATGGCGAACCAAGAGGAAACCCGAAGCTGGGTTTGGCACCGTTGAGCAGCGAGAAAGCGTTTTCTGGGTTGGCAAGGGGTTCGCCTTCAATGCCTTCGTGAGAATGCTCGTATGATACGGTGTGGGGGTGTGGATCGATTTTAGTAGGAGACGGATGTAGGATATATGGACTGCTCTAATCTGCACAGGATCTAGGATGTTGTTGTAGTGTATTGAACTGGCTGCGGATGTGGGTTGAAGTCCAAAGGTTTTCGCCGAATGTTGGGTAGACCAGCTGCTACAGTTCTCCGAGGGACGCGGTGTTCGTTAAAGGGCTGGTGGAAATGGGGGATGGTCGAATCCGTGCTCGGCAGTCGCGGTGGTCCGAGACGGCACACTCGTCCGCGTCGTGTCTCGTTGCAATCAAGGTAGAATAGCGCACCATGGGAGAAACCCCCATAGCAACGTGAGCTCGGGTGTTGCCCATAGATACGCAACACCTTCAGTGGGGCAATTAGCCAGTGGTGTGTATGGAACCAGGTGTTTGGAAGTGCAGCTGACGAGGACTGTGATGGAAGCCTGCCGTGGCCAACGGCGGGAAACACTGAGAGACGAACGGACAAGCGAACTGGACCACGCTCTGTTGGGGTGACTACGACGTACGGGTACAAGGGGCGCTGAGGCACGTGACTAGTGGACCGGTAGGCCTACATGTGACCTGTGGGAAAGGTTGCCAACACTTACAATTGTGACACCGTCTGGTCGGGACAAAGTTCTGTCGAGGCGCTGCGGAACGGATAGAATGTGAACGTTACGACACAATTACATGCAACGACACTGATCCGGTGAGTGGATGTACAACCATACCACGATGATGAGGCCTGAGGGACTCCGATGGCCCAGGCCGGATCACACGATCACATGTCCCTCGCAACGGTGAGAGCATCGCAGGACTCGCGGCTCGTGTGCTCCAGAATTGCGTTCTCTCGCTGCCATGGGAAAAATTGCGACTCTCGGGTGCGATTGCTGTCCGCTAGAGGCGCGGACGGCGCCCTTCCATCGTGGACACACGGTTTTCTGCCACTCGGTGTGTTTACGCCGACGCACCATGCGACTCGCGCGAGCGTGCATGTTGGCAGCTGACTGGTCGACCCCCAGAACGCTGGAATGAATCCCAGAGCCATTTTGCTATATAATCAGCGCAGAGACCCCTTGACATTTTACTTCAAACCCATTCCTCGTTGGTTCCTAACCATACCTGGTCACAATTGTCGATTCATCATTGTTGACACCAACAGTATGGCCATCGTTGCCCAAGCTGCCGTATTCCTTGCAACCGTTGCAAGTGGTGGGGGGATAAACGTCACTGCCCCATCTCTGGGTCTTCCGCAATCGCTGGAGCAGTCATGGGCCCAGTATTCCCCCTGGTTCCCTGCGGGAACGTACGAACCGCCGCCTTCGGGGTGCGAGGTCGTTTAGGCACGTTGATGTATCATCATGTACCGTCTCATTTATTGAATATGTGCTCCCGCAACTGGCGGTTTTTCTCTCCCGACAGGCCAACCTGGTGAGGTTTCCCTTGTTCTGATCCTTTTTCTTTAGCATCATATCTGACTGGTTGCTCGGGCGGTTCATAATATGGCGAAACCAAAATAAAAGCTGCAACGTCACGGCGCACGGTATCCCACGAAGTCTAGCGGGAAGAGCATAAAGAAGAGCGTGAAGCAGCTTCAACAAGCGACATCATTTAACAATCCGAATCTTACTTTTGTCAAGGACTACCAGTATACGCTCGGGACTGACGATCTGGTTCCGTTTGGTGCGGCCCAGTGCGTTGCGTCTCCCTCGTCTGGCTGCTGTCGGTTCTCCCCTCTCGCCTGTTCGCACACTCATTTTCTCTTGTTCGGTCGTGTAAAGGTCGTTTGATGCAGGCCAAGAACATTATGTGCGATACGCATCTCTCGTGAGCGCACAGATGCTTCCATTCATCCGTGCTTCGGATAGTGCTCGTGTGGTTGATTCTGCGGGGAACTGGTCTGCCGGTGAGCAATAACAATGCATTGTCGGAAAAGGACTTTTTTCTCAGAATGTGTATCCAGGCTTCGCACATGCGAGCAATCAGCAATACGCGCCTCCGGTAGCTGTCATTATCTCGCAGTCGGTCAGTCTCGCATGAGCATCCTTCAGGATACATCTCACACACCGCTAGTCAAATGACACCCTAGACGACAACATGTGTCCAGGCGCTGGTTCGTCCAGTGACCAGACCACGGCTTGGGCAGACGTATACGCGCCGGAGATCGCCAGTCGTATCAACTCCGAGGCTCCAGGAGCAGATTTGAACACGACCGACATAGTGAATCTGATGTCGCTCTGCCCGTTCGACACGGTGGCAACGGAGGCACCTAGCCCGTGGTGCAGTCTGTTCAACTCCACGGAGTGGGCATCATATGAATATTACGGTGACCTCAATGACTATTACGGGAATGGGTTCGTGTCCTTCGTCTCCGTGGCCTCGCCACCATCCGCTGACCCTCAAGTTTTCAAGGTACGGACAGCAGCTCGGACCCGTCCAAGGGGTTGGGTATGTCAACGAGTTGCTCGCCCGGCTGACAGGCCAACCAGTCCAAGACGAGACACAGACAAATCGTACCCTCGACGACTCTCCGATCACGTTCCCCCTCAATCGCACATTCTATGCTGACTTTTCACACGACAATGAAATGATCTCGATCTACAGCGCCATCGGGCTCTTCCGGCAGCCACAGGACCTCGATCCAACCCAGCCAGATCCGACGCGGACGTGGATCGTTTCGCTGATGGTCCCATTCTCCGGGAGGCTGATTACAGAGAAGATATCGTGCAACGGGAGTGGTAGCAAAGAGGAAGGAGAGTACGTGCGAATACTGGTGAACGATATGGTACAACCGCTGGCGTTCTGCGGTGCGAGCGGGGATGGACTGTGTACACTCTCGAACTTTGTCCAGAGCCAGTCTTTTGCGCGGAACAACGGGAACGGGCAGTGGCCGCTGTGTTCCCAGTGAGGAGTGGGGACCGGTTTGGTCTGCGGGCTCTTATTCAAGGTTTTTGTTTACTTGTCTTCAAGGAGGCCCAGTATCGTCGGTACTTTGAGATGTAGAAGTACATTCTTTTCTCGCCGTATTTCATTGGTTTTAACAGCCAAGGGATGTGAATGGATATTTGAGATTCACTTTGAGCAAACCTAGGGCGAAGGTTGATCAAGATCTAAGTACATATGTACAGTGGAACTCCTTATAATCCATACACTCCCATAACCCATAGCATTTCTGATATCCAAGATTACCCTGGACCACTGTACGACCTCTCAGATAACACATACCTCCAAATGACCCAAGCCCTTCTCCAAAGGAGGTATGGGTTATGAGGGATTCGACCGTTCTTGTCGCATGTATCGCACAAGCTGCTCCGACTCTCCGAGACTTCTGCATGATGACATAAGCTAATTGACTTAACTTACATAATCCGCTGGCTTCGGGGCGACTTTGTACCACGACCATCATCATCATCATCGCTCAACATGCCCATGCGTTATAGACGCGACTCTTCTCCTCCTGGGCCCATATATCCGGATCCAATAGAACACACGGATGTAGATGACTCCATTGTTCTCTCGGATCTCGTGCGCACAGGCGAAGCCTCCAGGCTGCGAAGAAGGGGGGCAATGAGGCTGGATCACAATATATTGAGCGCCCAGCGCAACGAAGGGGGTCGGACGACACCCCCGACCGTCGTCGTCGCTAGAACACCCTCTTGGATCGAGCCTCCGAGCGATGACGACGAATCAACGCAAGCTTGGGAACAGGGTTATAACCCCTCTTCGCCTCGTCTGCAGGACAGGACTATCGCGCCTCGGCCAGAGACATACGGATACACGCTCTACTGCGGTGGAGAAGAACCCTCTTCATCATTCGTACGACGCTCGCCCCCCTACGTTCGTTCGCCGTTGCCATCTTTTCCACCTGCACCACCAGACAGCCGTCGGCATCGGCATGACGGTCCTTTACAGAAGACGAATGGGTGTGGGGCTGTGATCCACCTACGGGCTTCGCGTCGAGATGGATCTGCCGTGTGGGTCGGGAAGGATGAGGCAACATCCGCCGTCGTACCAATGGACGCGTCATACTTTGAGCGTCCTACGATGGTCAGGATGATCCGCAGTGCATGCGGATGCGTGCGGGAAGGCGTAGGCTGTGCGATATGGCAAGCATGTCCTTCCGCTTTTATATCCGGTGCTTACACCTCCATAGTGGCAATACACTGGGTACTCGGTATAAGCCTTGCAAAACTGCTGCGGACGGGCTGTTTTCCTTGCATCATGCCTCACAGATGCCAACATGTCCTCAGGGACCGAGATATTGGCACGGTCGGGCGTCGACCGCTGGTTCGAGGACATCAACCTCTTACATTTACACCTTTTTCGCTTCCAATGTCACTCACGCATCGCTGCTGCCGCCTTCGCAAGCTCTGCTGGTATCATCTTCGCGAGAGGAGAACGTCTACGCAGTCGATAACGCATTTGACATGAACTTCCTCGACCGACTCGCCTCCGCATCACCGCTCCCCATGACTGATGAGGACCGCAACGCGCTTGAACAAAGCTCTCGTCCCCAGATAGACTTTGATCCCGATGGTGCACCCCTCCCATCGGACCCTGGCTCACCGGACAAGACAGGTGCAGAGCTGATGTTACTTCCAGAGCGGTAACTTGTTGATTTGGACGTTACTTTCCGTTACTTTTTTCGTTGACTTGTGGCGACGATGGACGCAATTCTCTTGTGTGCATGTATCATCTACATTGGCATCAGCACAACTCTCCACCCTTTCACCGTGCCCTCATGCTATCTCATCTGGATCTGTACTCTCCCATCTATCATCTTTTTTTTTGTTCGCGGTAGTGTCTTCATCTGTAGTCTTGCAGTCGATTGGATGTTGTGCGCTATCGTATGACTACTGGTCCCTAGAGGGCCTCGTCTCTTACAAATCGAACAATGTCTTGTTGAACATGTTCGAGTCGAATCGAGCGCAACTGCGACTCGTCGGCTACTATTCGTGAGACACGACGACAGTTGTTTTACGCTGCTGGCGGGTTACCGTGGGAGCAGTGGCATCTCTGGGAGGCACATGAATCAATGCCATTATAGAAACCGGGAACGCGCAGCAGACATCGGAGGTCCAAATCCAACATGTGACTCAAGAGTGCACTAAGCGCACTTTTGAAAAATGCGCAACGAGGATTGCTGGACAACATCTAAACTTTGCCGCAGTGTTGCCGGCTGTTCTAGCAGTGCTGACTAATACTTGCACATGTCCGGTTGCACCTCTTCCCCGGACCCGCTACTACTACTCCACCGCATTCACTGTCAAACGAGGTGGACGCCTGCTACGGCCCCGACACCTCAGACGCCTAATTATACCGGTTAAATGGCGATTGGTGTTCCAAGGAGGTATTATCGCCACGTGGGTCGGTGTCCTGTTGTATTATACTGGACCACGAGTTCCGAGGCGCCGGGTACTGACTCAGGCTCCGGCTCGCGCGCGAAGTTGATGAGGTAATAGAGAACAGAGGACCCTCCTTTAATGCTAACACGCACTGCCGCCCATTGGCATGCCCTTGGCTCATCAGATCATCCAAGTCGCTCGGCTAGCACCATGCGGTAGGTGTTTTGGGTAGACAGCACCTGCCCTCAACATTTCTGCAGCTCGGGCGAACTTTCGGAGAGGAATCTGTACTCGGACGAACTGCCAACGTGCACTCGCAAATTCGTGCGCGCACAGCACCCCCGGGCCTCGCAATTGCCATAAAGGTGATGGTGTGGGATTGTGCTTGGCCGTTGTACGGCAAGGCTTGGGAAGAGGACGACAACTTCGACGGTAGCGATAACGCGACTGCGCGACTGCAACACAACGGGATGGCAAGGCGGTGACGGCCATCACCCTATCACAGCAACCGCGACCACGACCACCACGACGAGAGGGCGACTCTCATCACAAACACCACCGCTGCTGCTGCCATGACACGACAACCGCAAGGACTGCGATGACGCGACCGAGGGACCGCCGTACGACGATGATAACTATCACCACCGCCGGAGGATGTGACAACCACAGCGGTGGCGACTACGCGACTGCTCGGCCGCACAACTGCTACAACGAAGACGGACGACCATCTCGCCATCACCACAACGAAGACGGGACGACCACGACAATGGCGACAACGCAACTACGTGACCACCACATGACGAGGACGATGCTGACGGGCAACGCACGAGTGCAACGGCAAGGAGTCACTTGCGACGATCACAACGACTCGACCAGATTCAATGACGGGTAACTGAGTATGAGCGAGGGGCTGAAGTTGAGTAGATGGTAGCAGCATGGATGTAAATTCCCGCATAGAACGAATTATACTATGGAGTTACGATTGTCTACTCAAATACTGTGTACCTACGCGAGACAGGTAATAATGGCGGATTGTCCGACCCGCTTAGCAAAATGCAAAATGTCACCGAACAGCAAAATCGCTACATATAACATTGTGGAGTAACATTAGGGGCTTGGCTACTAGGCTACCCAAGCCATGTAGCATTCCATAGCTCGGATAGCAGCACACTGTTTTCCATATTCCACTGACTGACTTTTTGGGGGTTTTTCCGAGCATGATATCGCCAATAGCAAGAGATAGGTAGAAATAAACGTTATTAATTGGACTGAGGCCCGAATGCCGATCTTTGTGGCACACGGGCCAGGTGCGAATACCCCTCGCGTGCTTGAAACACCATCAACATCGACTATCTAGTGAAAAATAGTCTCATTTGCGTCGCCAATATTGCTCCATGACTGTTGCACGACGCTGGTGTAGCAAGAATAGGTGGGGCTGGGCTTTATCGCTTAGGCCTGCGCCCCATTTCCATTTTTACTAGCTAAGCTGTGCTCCACGTGCTTCTTCAAGGTCATATTTCTTGGATTTACGAATGGAGTTGCTTACTGATATGCTAACTTGAAACGCGTGCAGAAGGGCAACGGCAAGGTGTCAAGCTCATAGCATGTGCTCTAACGATGCTTGACGTTATTTCTGTCCGTCCGTCCAGATCTTTTCATTTTGCTGATCCAAATTGGGACTTGTGACCGGGGATGCTGCGCAAAGCGAGAGGTGTCGAGTACGAGATCACGTCCTCATGGGAGTTTTCCTGCGGTTTAGGGAACTCCGATTGAGGTGTGGTCTTGACAAGCCGTGGTATTCCACCGAATAGGTTCTCACGACGTTTCCGTCAAACGGACCAGGTCTTGCAAGCGGATATAATGATACAGCGAAGGTATTTAATGGTCTTTTTTTTAAAGCCTCGAGCAGGGTTCTTGATAGATAAACCTTCCCGCTCTGTTTGTCCCGTCATGGCACTTTCTCCGTCGGCTGCATCCGTTCATCCACTGACCCAAGAGTCCAAGAAGGGGATGCAGGACTCTCAACCCAACACAGTATCGTCCAAGAGGGGCCTCAAGTTTTGGCTTATCTTTGGCTCGATGTGCATCTGTCTTTCTCTCTCCGCTCTTGAGCTATTTTCTGTTACTACCGCTCTCCCCACAATCGCCCGCGCTCTGAACTCATCTAATTTTGCCTGGATCGCTTCGGCGTATGCTATCGCTTCAACTGCTTTCCTTCCGATCAGCGGTAGTTTGGCTCAAACATTCGGTCGGCAGCCTGCCCTTCTGGTAACTTTGGGTCTTTTTGCACTTGGCAGTGGCATCTGCGGCGGTTCAAGCAATATGGACATGCTTATCGTTGGCAGGACCATACAAGGTCTGGGTGGTGGAGGCATTCAGTCCCTTACGGGGATCATCCTGGCTGATCTGGTCACACTTGAAGAACGCGGCGTTTTTGCCGGCTTATACGGACTGTGAGACCTGCGGTGTTGTGGTACCTTGGAAATGAACTGATTTTTCTATCTAGCACTTGGTGTCTCGGTGCCTCAATTGGTCCCGTGGTCGGGGGTACCCTCGCGGAACGGGGACAATGGCGTTGGATTTTCTGTGAGTATCGTAGCTCTGTTTGGAGAAAATGGCGGGATGCTCAGATGACGTACAAGACCTCAATTTGCCCATCACGCTTGTTGCCAGTGGGTTGGTCACCGTCCTATTGGATCTACCTGTTCCCCCCGGGACTCATCGAGAAAAGTTGATGCGAATGGACTGGATGTAAGATCGGGTGGGGTAGTGACGAACCCAATCCCGCTGACCACTGTCCTTCTGACAGGGGCACCTTTCTTGTTATCTCAAGTACCACTGCCCATACGATAGGGTTTACGTGGGGTGGCTTGACAGCGCCATGGGGATCGGCAATGGTACTCGTTCCATTAACCCTCGGCCTCGTTGGTCTCGCCATTTTCATTGTGTACGAGGCGACCCTTGCAAGGTACCCGCTTGTAGGTAGTTCCTTAACCATCTGATATCCTTGAAAACTGTGTCTTATCGTACTTGCACTAGGTGCCGTTCTCCCTGTTGACAGACTTGACGAGCATCAGTGGGTAAGCAATATCTTCGATTGCTGGCTTGTCTTTCTACCTCTGCGCGCCAGATACACGCAAACGTTCTGCAATACTATCATCACTTTTGCCGTTGTCTGTGGGTTTTTCCGGAAAAGGACGGTTAGATTCATTAATAATAATCCTTGGCAGACTTCTTCCCAGTGTACTTCCAGGCTTGTAAAGGGGCATCACCAGTGACATCCGGCGTCAGAACGCTAGCATTCGCATCGATTGCACCGGCAGCTATTATCACCGGGCTGTTAGTCAGGGCCACAGGAAGATATCGGCCACAGATGTGGATAGGTTGGGTTCTGTCCGTCGTCGCTCTTGGTTTGATGAGTACCCTCCTCGCCACGGACACTCTCGGGAAATCTATTGGGTATTTGATATTGCTTGGCTTTGGTGTGGGGTATGTCGCGTTTGTCGGATATGGTCACTATCTGATCAGCTAGCGTGGCTCGTCGCAGTGTGCTGCATGCAACCCCAATGTATCCCATCCAAGCTCCCCTACCGGTGGCTCAGAATGCGCCTGCGATTGCCTTCATGTGGTTTGTCCGTTCGTTCGCTGGGGTTTGCATCTCATTTCCTTGGGTACATTGCTTGGCGTCTCATCACATCGTGTATTAGATATGGGGCATCACCATCGGAATTACCGTGCTTCAAAATGAACTCGCAAATAGGCTTCCTATGTCGACCATCGAGTCTGTCCCGCATGGAACTGCGATCATGTATGCGCTCATCCCAGAGATCGATACGCTCTCTCCCCAGTCTAGGTCAGAAGTCCAAGTTGCCTTTGCCAGCAGTCTCAGGGTGTTGTGGCGGGCCATGGCTGCGATAGGTGGTGTAGGACTCGTGGCGTCATTGTTTATGAAAGGACTTCCGTTGCACACCACGCTGGATGCGAGTTGGGCGTTGAGAAGCAAGGAGTCCCAGCAAGATACTGCGTAACCTCGATACTTTTTGCTCGAATGAGTACTTTGCGCAACCATGATCTCCCCTCTCGCCTTGATCAATAAAATGGGTATATCCTACTTTGATCTGCTTCCCCTCGACCGCCAATACCAAGTGATCTTACTATCATGTACAGTAACTTCGGCAGTACCGCTCGGCAGTCACAGGAGGTCGAAGGTCACGGACGGTCACGCAACCCAATTCAAACTCAGCTCGGCGCTGCGTCAACACAGAATGACTTATCTGCGTGACAACTTCCTCCAACTTGCTATCTCATTCAATTTTGCACCAATTTCACTCATTCAAGTTCAGTGGACACTATAATATGTAGTAGATACAATCTGGCTTCGGGGAAAGTCATGGAGTTCTGTATTTAAGAAAGTGTCGAACGTGATGTACTGCCGAAGTCACCGTACATGATAGGTATAGGTCCATCGGTTCAGCCCGCTCGCTCGTCATGTAGACCACCTTCCTTGGCAGACGGACATCTTCTGATGACGGACACCGGCTCCACCAAATTCGACCCCCAGATTGTCGAGGTTGAGACCCCAGATTGACGATGATAGCAAGCTGAGCCCAACTTTTCAGAAAGATGACACGGTCCAACGCAGACTTACTCAGAACAGGACCCTCGGGAACTGTTGCTCGCACGCGAAGACATCAATACTTACGTTGATGCACTAATCAGGCACCGGCTGTCTCTGCTCGTCGTCTCGTGGGGCCCGGGGTAGTCACTTCGTGAGATGGTGGAGTCCCAGAAGACAGGACAGGATCCAACCAAGTGGACAGGGGCCTACCACAGAGCACACTCACCGCGCAAAGTAAACACTAGCCGATGTGAGTTTCTGGCGGGTTGCGCTCGCCATGATGCATCATGGTTTTTATCTGGCGCCCGACCGATCGACCAGCAGCAAGTTCGTGGAGCTTCCAATAGCCCTCTTAATTGCGCCTTGACCAAAGGTCAAAATATTATCGATGTATCGTGCGCACTTCTAAGTTACAGCGGTTTGAACCTGATTAACACCTCAAGAAAAACACCTCTCCCAATCGCCCGCTCCATCACTCCGCGCATACGCCTGACTCTCCACGAATGCATCGAGGGCGCACAATCCATCTTCGTTCGCACCACAAAACTCAAGTGGTTGCACCGCGTCGTTGACTAGAATCCTCACGTACTCTTCGCCGTCATCGCACCTGAGCTTCTCCGTAATCAACCGTCCACAAAAGGGCGTCATTCTAGAAATGCGCCATGCCCGTCCTGGGTCCAGCTTGTCGGTGCTCGGTGGTTCATCAGGACGGAAGAGTCCGATCGCAGAATAGATGGCTACCATCTGATTGTCGTGCGAGAAATCGGCGTAGAAACTGCGATCAAGGGGGAATGTCACTGGCGACTCGTCGAGTGTCTGGTTCGTCTGTGTCCCGTCTCGGACAGGTTGGCCAGTCAACCTAGCTATTAGCTCGTTGACATACCCGACGCCTTGGACAGGTCCCAGGGGATTACCGTGCCTAGCATTGGAGGATTAGCAACGCGCGAGCACTAAAAAGCTGATGGCTTTACCCGGTCTTGTAATACTTTAGTAGGTCCTCATAGTATTCGCGTGCAAGCCATTCTTCTGTGGTGAACAAGCCACAGAATGGACTGGGAGCCCCATGGAAGAGCGTTTCAAAGGCACATAAAGGCGTGAGTTCGATAATATCGCCATTGTCAAGATCTGCGCCTGGCACAGCCTCTTTGAACCTCTCCACGATGGGTGGGACGAACTTGTCGCGCCAAGTTTTCCCTGGTTTCTTGTTGGTCTCCGCGCTGGGGCACCTGGAACCGTCCAACGTGTTGTTCGCCTGGTAACAGTGAGAATGATGACATTGATTGCCGGTATCGCAATGCAAGCACTCACGCCCTTGGCTTCCGAGATAATTACCGACACAGTCGGCGAGTATACATGCCCACTGGCAGTGGAAAAACCTTATATTGATGAGTCAAGAGACCGGACATCAATCAGGGGGCAAGACACACCTTCTGTCCAGTTCGCAGCAGAAAGTATGACGCGTTCGCTGCCGGAAGCCCTTACGAAGGGTAATCGGACATCGTCGATCAAGTGCTTGTATCGCAGGTAGTGTTCGGAGCCAGAGTCGAAAGCCCTAAAGAAGGAAACCTCGGTGAGGTGGTACCGAACAGCCGAGATAAAGCGCTCTTACTCCGTCGCGCCAAGGGGAAGCAGATCGTTTGCGCCCAGGTCCCACTCGAAGTCTCTCAAGAACTGGTACTGCTGTCCGGCGTAGGACCCCGCCTTCAAAAGCTTCCGAACGGGCTTCTTGATTCGCTCCGAGTTCTTCGTGGTGGGGAATCTTGAACCGTGTCTCTGAAGCTACTATGGTGTTACGATAGACCGGAGCGACACTACGCGTTACATACCAAGTTAACCTAGGTGGGTATGCGTCCGCTCAAGACGTGGAAAAAGAACCGGAACGGCCACTATACCTGAACAATCTCGCAGCGCCCAGGTGGTGCTGCGTACTCGGCAGCTGGGAAGTACGGAGAATGAGCAGCCCACGCCTGCTGAACCTCCTTGGGCAGTCCAGCGCCGTTCGTCACGAGCTTGGGTGGCGCGCCCGAGAACCAGTTCCAACCACGCTGAAAATATCTCACCGACAGCAGCAAAGCGAGCGCGAGGAAGACGGTGCCACGCAGCAGACGCCCTCGACGATGAGAATGATTCAGACCATGCGAAGACTGGCTTGTTTTGTCATCCTGGAGGAAGAGAGGCAGCCGAGCGTGGTTCATGGTAGGGAGACGACCCAATGTCACGAACGTGGGCTAGACGAGGAAAGCATGTTGCCGAGTGGAGAGGGGCAGTATATGAATGCACGTTCGTCAGGACCGTCGGAAGAAAACTGGAATGCTCGCATCCGCCCAGCCATCCAAAAGTGGATGTATTGTCCCTGCCTGCGCTGGCGCTCTGACGCCCAGTGCACAGCCAACAGCTGGCAAAATGGTGTCAGACAGGCCGTGCAGCTGCCAGCAAGTAGGAACCAATCTATCCATTTCTCTGAATTTCCCATGCCGTCAGCTTGGTCGGAGTCTTTGGGTCTTCCTTGTGATAAGGCCACGGCCTGGGCCAACGCCACCAAAGAATCATGCACGCCACGCGAAGTGCTCCATGCCTTTGACCTGCGAAATGAGGATGACGCTGAAGGAAAAATATGTCGGTCTGCCAGGTTGAAAGGTTCGTGGTTGAAAACCGCAACGACCGTATGTCCAAAGGCGGTTCAAGTTCAACACTGCGAATAGACCCCAGCCACCACAACTTCGACCGACAGCCTTGTGCCTCACCACCAGTCAACGGTTCCAACGATGGTTGGTCCTAGATTCTAAGGAGGCAGTTGCCAATCGTGTGTGGTTCATGGGCGGGCAACCCTTCGGGACGACAACTTTCTCCCGACAGTTCCCACTATTGTGATATCGGGATACAGTGCCTCAAATTCGCTTCCGCCGATTTCAAGTCCGAGCGTTCGCGAGCCCTTTCGCTCCCTTCCTACTCGGAAGGCACTCGGCTCGTTGAAGGGGCGGGGATTGGTCGTGCTGAAGATCGGGATCAGCGGCCGTTAGATAGTAAGTCATCGTTGGACATCGCGATCAAGATACAGCGTGGGTTATGACGTTATTTCTCGTGAGATCTCTTCAGCGTTCTTCATGGAGCCTCCATAGCAACCTTTGCGGAAATATCTGATGATTATTGGCTGTAAACCAGGCACGTATGTGGATGTTGAGAATCGCCAAAGCCATCACCGGGCCGTTGACTTCGCCGGTGGGGCGAGCGCGGCGCTGAGAAGACCCGATCGAATTCCGAGCATGTACGCACAGTCATGTCACTTCATCGTTCATCCGCAGGCATCCATCTCTCCGGCTCAAACGGCAAGTCTCGTGCACCATCAGCCGGATTCCCAAAATCTTCTTTGTTGCACTGGTTGATTGGCTGGGAGGAGATAATGTATCAGGTACGCACTCCACAGCATGGCTTCGACCACTCTGTTTGTCCTTGGGCGCTACCTGAATCCCGCGGAGTCGGCCTAAACTACCCACTCGCACGGTTGCCCAGGTCCGTAGGGTTTCAGGAACTACTACACCGGTCTACCCGTGGCTTAAAGGGTGACCGCGTCAACCCGGCACTAGCAGCATCATACCATGCATGGTGTTGAGCGGTGGTGACTATAGGGCTTTTTATGGATAATTATAACTCGGGCCTGTGCTCCCATGCAAGGCACACCTGCGGGGGAATGTCAACGAGGATAGCTCCCACTTGGTAAGCAGAACATGGGTGGACAGGTGCGTCGCCAGTTCTCTCTGCGTCATGATCCAGCCAACAATATACCGGTAGCGGGTCAGGCTGGTATAAACGACCCCTTGCTTTTGCGCGAGCCTATCTCCATTCGTTACTAATTGAATCCATACAATCCAGCCCTAGGAGACTACTACATCGTCAGCAGGACCATCTTCGCAGGTGGCACGACCGAATCTCTCGTCATCAACTTTGATTCTTCCTGATACCACGAGACCCGATAGCCCGCCCATTCAAATGGTCAGTCTGGTGGTTCAGCCAAAAAATTTCTCCCCCCTGTCGCTGACGTTCAAGGTGTGATACAGTTGGTTGTAACCGCGCGGATGGACAAGCGGGTCCTGTCCTCCAAGTTGGCTCCTGACGACCACATCAGGATGGTAAAGTACATCAACGCCCACCTTAATCTTCCTTCACGTTGGTGCATCGTGAGCTCCGATCCGCAGGGATACATGCAAGTTCATGATTTTTTTTGTCTGCTTGGCTTTATGCCAGGTTCGGTGCGCATGACTTCATGTTCTAATGTTTTTTTGGTATCCAAAACGATAACCTGACTGACTATCGAATCCTCCTCAAGAATGTCGTTCACGGAGCGACAATATCATTTTGAGAAACCACCTGCGGCCTGAAAGAGGGTTGGTTGCTGTTTACAGTTGACCACCGAGTCCGAGGTGTATTCGTTAGGTCTCGTGCCAAAATTCATCCCTTGGGCTCACAATCATGTTTTGCCTGGCATTTATAATGACCTGGCAAGGTCGGGAAAATATATCTTTGCTACGAACGTATATAACAGGCTTCACTTGTACATCCGATGCTTGATTCGGGCGCATTTCCGTCGTTGGTCGATTGGTGATAAGTTGACTCGGAGGGGGGTGGCTGCGCCGAAATTATGTAATCACCTAAAGCGAAATCTGAAATGACAGCAACTCAGGCGGCAGTCGCGACCGTACTAGCCTGACCTGTACAGCACTGCACCTCTTGGATCTGTATTTGTCGTATTTCCCGCTTGGACTGTGACTCACATTTATACCGCCGGGGTAGCCCTCTGTGGGTGGTGACTGGAGAGCGCACCGGCCCTAGCATAAGAAATTGGAAACGACCAGCTAAGTTCGACCAAGCTTGGTCTAGCACTCTGACCGCCGTGGAGGTCAGCGTTCATCTACCATCGAAGAGCCAGCGCCCTCGAGCTACTCTTACTAAGACGAGATCGAACGATAGATTACGTGTAAACTTGAAACGCTACCGTTCAGCTGACCTGCGGTCTGTATCGGGACCGTCATGGCCTCACATATTCGTAGTCACGCAGGCCGTTCGCAAACAGCAAGTTACGATACAATTGTCTCTTGGCTCGCCCAACAAGACAAGGTGCCGTGGTACAGGAAACCAACCCTGCGACTCTTGTATCTCATCATGCTTCCCACCTGTTTCGGGGTCGAGATGACCAGCGGGTAAGTGTTTCTGCGTCACTACTTCGATGATGCATCCTTGACATACAAAAGCTTTGATTCGTCTATGTTGAACGGCCTACAAGCTGTGCCCTCGTGGCTTGAATGTGAGGTAATCTCCTAGCCAACACTGCATGTAGACTAACATAGTCAACAGATTTTCACCATCCTCGGTCTGTTTTGTTGGGTCTCATGGCTGCCATGTATTCACTGGGTGGCTTCGTCTCCATTCCGTTTGTCCCCTTTGTCGTTGACAACTTCGGGAGGCGATATTCGATACTCCTGGGGAGTATATTCATGATCATCGGATCCTCACTACAAGGAGTTGCATTGAATTGTGAGCGGCTCTCTTCACAGTCCTTGGACACTTCTTACCGTGGATCATTAGATGAAATGTTCTGTGCCGGTCGCTTCGTCATGGGACTGGGCAACATCGTCATGCTTGTAGCAGCCTCTTCCTTGACAGGAGGTGTGTCGCATTTCCCGGGCAGGTTGACACTAGTTCACCAAGGAGCTGTATGAAGAGTTATCGCACCCCAAGGAGCGTGCGATTATGAATTCGCTTTTCAATGCCTGTTTCATGATCGGTGAGTCGCCGTGATCTGTTGCGAAACGGATCAGATTGATCTTTCTTAGGGTCTATAAGTGCAGCGGCTGTAACCCTCAGGACGTTTTCCGTGCCGAACAACTGGGGATGGAGAATCCCATCTTTGCTCCAAGCAATGCCTAGTCTACTTCAAGTTTCCCTTATCTGGTTTCTCCCCGAGTCACCTCGTTGGCTCATAGCAAAGGGTAGGAGGGACGAAGCATTCACCATTTTAGTGAAATACCATGCAGAAGGCGACGAAGACTCGGAATTTGTCAAAGCGGAATATGCTCAGATCGAGCAGACACTCACAAAAGAAATGAGGAATGCACAGATGTCCTGGACGGAAATGCTTTCGACGAGAGGGATGCGAAGGCGGGTTCTTATAGCGTCCTTCCTTGCACTGCTCATGAAATGGAGTGGAAACAGCCTAGTTTCGTGAGTCGTCCTACCGTTTGTCTATTTGCAACTCACCGCCCACTGAGTGCATTCATAGATACTTCCTCCCTCCTGTATTGGACAATATTGGAATCTGTGATAACCGGACAAAGAACATCATCAACTTCTCCAGGGCTGGCTGGAACCTCGCCACCTGCATAATCCTTGCGCTGATCGTACCCCGATACCCGCGACGGAAAGTGTATTTGGTAGGTGGCGTTGGCTGTTACTTCTCACGTTATGTTAAGCTCCCTTAGGCGTCTACGATATCCGTCTTGGTTGTTCTCTGTGCCTGGACTGCTGCTAGTGCAGAGTATGCACGGACTCACAGTATGATTTCTTCTCATGCCGTGCTCGTGTAGGTCGAGCCATTTATTGAAATTCATGTCATTTATGATCCCACCGCACGCCCTATAGCCTCATTTTTTTGCATTCTCCGGCCTATCATGCGGGATTTACGGCCTTGATATATAGTGGGCTTGGAATATTTGTCACTATCAATGTGTTCCTGACGAGACGGACAGCTTATTTGGTTGAACTTTTCCCTTTTCATGCTCGAGCGAGGGGCATCGCCGTCTTCCAGTGGTGGTGTCGCATCGGAGCCATCGTAGCGCAATTGATAGATCCTATCGGGATTGAAGCTGCGGGTGACGTTCTCTGCCTCATGTTGTTTGATCCGGGATTCTGATTGAAGCAATAGGCTGGAGATACTATCTCGCGTAAGCTCCTGTCCGACTCGGCAGGAATAAGAAAAGGGTAGGTGGGTGCTGAAAAAGATGGTTTAATTTTTTTTAGCTATTGCGTATGGATCACATTTGGGGTCGCATTCATCTACATCGTGTTCCCAGAGACATCCGGGCGGACACTTGAAGAGCTGACGTTCTGTGAGCACCTGGCACCTTGTTCGTCAATCCCTTTTCTCATTGATACTCTCGCCCTTTAGTATTTGAAGGCGACGATCGTGGGCAGGAGATCCCTAGAAGTGTTGAGACCGAGCCATTGCTGCACGAGCATTCGGGGATGGGAGAAGCATACGACGCCACAGAGAACAGTTCAAGAAAAGTCAGTGATGATGCTCGGCAGGCGTGACTAATCGTAGAACCTTCTGGGGTTGGGTTGTGTTGGTCTCGGGCATGAACGTAGTGGTATCTTGATGGGTGCTCACTTGCGTTTGGTCTATTCAAAGGATGCTAGGTAGTAACATAGTTGGTTATTCTACGAGTACAGTGATGGACGATGCTGACTCAGATTTTTTGGTACTGCCTGTAAGGATTCTAGTTTACTACAGTCTTCGCTGTGAGGTCGTGGCTGCCGAGCGCACCTTGTCTGATCGTTTTGCTAGAGGCTCCCGAACTGGCGGGTCAGATAGTAGCCAAGAGCCTATGATCGGTCGAGAATTAATGGCCCCATTTATTGTAGTCACCATCCTGGAACTTGTGAAAGAACGGGGTTCTGTGAAGTTGCGTGAAATTCCATCCAGACGATGCTCTAAGACTCACTGTGAATTTCGGTCCAATCGGTTGGTGACGTCGCCCGGGCCAAGCGAGAAGGACGTGGGCATGTATGGTCGTACGACGTCCGCAAACGGACGGACGGCGCACGCACACTACGCCAACCTGTTTCAACGGCGTAATTACCGTACCCTAGGGACAAGACGAACATCCCACACATTGACAACACATAATCCAGGAGCGCGGGACCACACAGTAGTCCGAGTCACCTGCCACGCGTGGACGTTCATAAAAGGCCCAATGGACCAGCACCCAAACTCATAGAAGGATCGTTCGTTAAGTAAACACTGGCCTTTCATGATATGTAAATTGAAGCACGGAGCACGAACGCAAGGACGTTCTGGGAAAGACGTGCAGGAAACGGCTGGAGCTTGGGGTGACTGGAATGGTGTACACCTGCTCCGCATGCAGAACTAGGGTACTAATGCATCTGTGGTCATAGCGTAAGACTCGACATACCTCGAGCGTGCATCAGAATGTACTAAAGCCTCGACGTCAAGGCAATAAGGAGGGAACAGATAATGCCCAGAATTTAGATCAGCAAGGTGCAAGAAGGGCTACCGAAGCGCATCCTGGATTGGCGTGTACTACATCCATCTCCGCTGTATCCACTGGCCGGTGGTATGCCACATCACATGAGGATAAACGATAAGCGATGAGCTTACTGTGGTGCGTTTGATTCCTCTTGCATAGCTGATTACGTCTGCACTGCTATGTTGAAGCCAGACACCAAATCAAGTCTGGATCCAGCACGGTGGAACGGACAGAGATGGAGAGCCGGGAGCGCTTGTGTAGAAGGGAAAGGTTAGTAGGTGTTACAAGTGTGGGGGAAAGAGAGCGGAAGTTGCCGAGGCAAGTTAGACCTGAAATTTCGAATCCAGCCTTTTTGTTTTTCTAAACTCCCTTGATGATTTTTCGCGAGCTTCGACTACTCTACAAGAACTGGCGTCTGTGAACAGACCCCCAGAGGGGTGGCGGCACATTCGCCTGAGTCACCAGTGCCCGTTGAGACGTGTTCTGTCTAACCGAAGATGGGAGATAAGATCTTGAGATACCGTTCACTGATGCTTCGTTGAGCTAGCGAAGAGCCCGAAATATCAGGGCTTTGTTCGGCAACTTCGTTGGTGCGGGTGTTCTGTGCTCGCCTGTGCTCGAATATCATCACTTCTCCCCCTCACTCATTCTCAGTGGAAGCCCAGAACGTGTCGGGGATACCAACTCTGGCTTTTACTCATTCCATAGCCATGGCCTCGCCAAGCAGCGGTCACGAAAGCTACCCTCAGGAAGCGAATAATGATTCGATTGTTTCTCGGCTTGTCCAGAAAGACAGTGTCCCGTGGTACAAGAAACCCAATCTGCGACTCTTGTATCTTATCATGCTGCCCACCTGTATGGGAGTCGAGATGACGAGCGGGTAAGTGCCTCTACATACTTCCCCGAAGGCCCACCGCTAATATACAGAAGCTTTGATTCGTCCATGTTAAATGGTCTACAAGCTGTCCCTTCGTGGCTTGAATGTGAAGCAGTCCCCTAGCTAATATTACGAGCGGATTAACACAGATTGCAGATTATAATCATCCTCATTCTGCATTATTGGGGCTCGTGTCTGCCATGTATTCCTTGGGTTGCATCTTTGCCGTTCCATTCGTCCCATCTGTTGTCGACAAGTTTGGGAGGCGATATTCGATAGTCTTTGGAAGCATACTCATGACGATTGGAGCCGTTCTACAAGGGGCTGCATTCAATCGTAAGTGGCCAATGATCATCTGAATGATATGACATGAACACTGTCTTGATTTCTTAGTTACGATGTTCATCATCCCACGCTTTATCCTGGGATTCGGCGCCATCTTTGCTATTGTAGCTGCCTCTTCCTTGATCAGCGGTGAGTCGCCCCTTTTCTTGACAAATCGCTTGTTCATCCAGAGAATGTAAAGAGCTGTCGCATCCGAAGGAACGTGCGACCATGGGTTCCCTTTTTCACACCGGTTACATGGTTGGTAAGTCACAGTGACCCGCTGTGAAAAGGGTCGGGTTGACCACTTCTAGGATCTGTGAGTGCAGCTGGAGTGACCCTCGGGACATTTTCTATGCCGAACAACTGGGCGTGGAGAATTCCATCTTTCCTCCAAGCAATACCTAGTCTGCTTCAGCTCGCTTTTATCTGGTTTCTGCCTGAATCTCCTCGTTGGCTCGTCTCAAAAGGTCGAGGGGATGAAGCATATGCAATCTTGGCGAGATATCATGCAGAGAGTAACGAAGACGCCGAATTTGTCAAGGCGGAGTATACCCAGATCGAGCAGACACTCGCAGTGGAAATGAAGAATGCACGGATGTCCTGGAAGGAAGTGTTTTCAACCCCAGGAATGCGAAAGCGGGTCGTCATCGCATCTTTCCTCGCTCTGTTCATGAAATGGAGTGGCAATAGCCTGATTTCGTGAGTTACCCTCCTTTCCACTCCATCATCTGCTTAGTGTGCATGTAGACACTTTCTCTCTCCCATCCTGGACAACGTTGGGATCCGCGATAACCGAACGAAAAACATTGTCAACTTTACCAGGGCTGGTTGGAGCCTTGTTAATTGCCTCTTCTTCGCGCTGATCGTGCCCGGATACCCACGGAGGAAAATATATTTGGTAAGTAATGTTCGCCACTCCTTCCGACATTTCGTGCCAAACACATCCAAGGCATGTACAATCTCTGTATTGGTTGTCCTTGTTGCCTGGACTGCAGCTAGTGCGGAGTATTCCCAGACTCGCAGTCTGCTATCTTCTCGTGCAGTACTTGTGTGAGTTATCGTGTCTCACTCATTGAAATGCGCGTCATTCATCCTCCCACCTGGCATCCTATAGGCTCATCTTCTTGTACAGCCCAGCGTATCACCCAGGATACACTGCGTTGGTATATAGTAAGCTAAGAATCCCTGTCGCCAGGAATTACACCTGACGAGACGAACAGCTTACCTATCTGAGATTTTCCCCTTCCATGTCCGAGCGAGGGGCATTGCAATCTTTCAGTGGTGGGGTCGCATTGCGGCATTCATTTCACAAGTTGTGGACCCCATTGGGATCAACTCTGCGGGTATGATTCCTCCACTCGGTGCTGTTACTGACTCTGACCAAAGCGACAGGCTGGAAGTATTATCTCATGTGAGCTTTCCTCTGATAAGAAAATGTCCTTCCTTCAAAGCGGGTGCTGAGAACAATCCTTCCTCTACTTTAGCTACTGTGTGTGGATCGCATTTGGGGTCGTGTTCATCTACGTAATGTTTCCGGAGACGTCGGGGCGGACACTCGAGGAGCTGACATTTTGTAAGTGTTATGGTACTTTCCACGTTGGTTACCTTCCTTTTTTTTCATCAATACGTTTTCAGTGTTCGAGGACGACGATCGCGAACAGGAGATCCCTAGAAACGCCGAGGCCGACCCTCTGCTGTACGATCGCTCGAAGACATACGATGCCATACAGGATGATGATTCGAGGGAAATCAGTCACGTTCAGCGGCAGGGCTGATGGAGGGCCATGACGGCTGTGTATTATAAGAGGTGTTTGGCAGCGACGATTATCCTGTTACATGTACAGTGTCTAGGTGTAGGTAGTGTTCCGGTCTTGAGGCCGCATCGAAAAGGCGAGCGCGTGCTAGACGTGCCACCCATTTTGCTTATGTTACGTGACCCTTGACAGTACAGGTGGCAATTTTCGGTTCCGTGCTCGTTAATGCTCAAGAGTGCGCTAAAGCAGGAAACAACTGGCTGTCCTGCGGGAGTGAGATTAAGCAGATAGATAGGGCAGACCCAAAACGTTCACACATATGAAACTGGTAAATTGACGTGGATTGGCTGAACATTTAAAGATTTTCCCGAGCACCCCCACAGTTTGGATGAATTCTCAATTAAATTCAATGCAAAATTCCTAATGCAGGAATCTGGCTCCGGGCTGTGGGTGCTAGGATGCGGGCTGTCTGGTGGCCTGCCGTGCATAGCACCATCGAGGAGATATGCTGACTGAGCTCGCGAGTCAGCGCTCAGTTCAGATTCCAACTGCGGACGTATAAGGGCTCCGCAATGAGCGTGCTTTACTGAGAAACATAAGGCTACTGATTACTTGTTTCGCGAACTTCGGCAGAGGCTAAGGACACGTGTTGGGTTATGGCAGCGCAGGGCTCGGGTCCAGAGAGGAGGCGAAAGCTGCCGAGGGCCGAGACCAGAGGTGACCAATCGGGGAAAACGAAAAGGCGCCGTACGTACGCGCAAGCCGCCTCAGCTTGACAGACGCAGCGCCGGCTCAGCGACTGAACGGGGCTGGAAAAGTGTTGCAAGGGCGGCGCCGCCAACGCAGACCCGCCAGCTGGGCTGTGATGAGGCTTCATTTGTAAATGCGGCGGGCTGCTTCGCGCTCATTCGTTTGCCAGGCTGAAACGTGTGTGCTATCTGATTCAATGTCCGAGATAAGTCATAAAATTCCCACTGTCACGCGCAGTACTTATAGCATTGCGCAGACCATTAAAAAATACTTTTATAGCTCCACGCAAGCAGGCCTCGGGCCGTCTCAAGGCTTGCCTACCAGCGCCGAACATCCTAACGCCCTCCCAAGACGCATTTGTGAACGAATTCGGTATACCGAACGAACCCCGGGTTTTTGGTCTGACTGTACATAGTCATGGCTTCGCGGAGAGTTAGTCGCGCAAGCTATTCCCAGATAGCGAACAATGATGCCATCGTCTCTCGGCTTGCGGAGCAAGACCAGGTGCCATGGTACAAGAAACCCAACCTGCGACTCTTGTATCTCGTCATGCTTCCCACCTGTCTAGGAGTCGAGATGACAAGCGGGTAGGTCTTTTTGCGTCCTTTGATGACCCATCGCTGACATACACAAGCTTTGATGCATCCATGTTGAGCGGTCTGCAAGCTGTACCCTCATGGCTTGAATGTGAAGCAGTCTCCTGGGTGAAAATGCAAGTCGACTAACGTGGACGGCAGATTACCACCATCCTCATTCTCTTCTCCTGGGTCTCATGACCGCCATGTATTCAATGGGTGGCCTCATCGCTGTTCCATTTGTCCCTTTTGTCGTCGACAAGTTTGGGAGGCGATCCTCGATATTTGTCGGAAGCATATTCACTATGATCGGGGCCCTTCTGCAAGGCGCTTCGTTGAATGGTAAGTTGTTGGTAGCCTCAGAACGTTGGGACACTTTTCACCTTTAGTCATTAGCTGCGTCGTTCACCATCGCTCGCTTTATCATGGGTCTTGGAAACGTCTTCGCCATTGTAGCAGCCTCTTCTATGACTGGAGGTGTGTTGCACTTTGAGGGACTTGCCACTTGTTTATTAAGAAGCTGCGTGAAGAGCTATCGCACCCCAAGGAGCGTGCAGTCATCAGTTCGCTTTTCAACGCCTTTGTCATGATCGGTAAGTCGGCGTGTTCCAATGTGAGAAGAGTTAGGTTGATGGATCCCTGCTAGGGTATATATGTGCGGCTGGAGTGACACTGGCGACGTTCTCCATGCCGAATAATTGGGGATGGAGAATACCGTCTCTCCTTCAAGTGATTCCTAGTTTCCTTCAAGTTTTCTTTCTTCAGTTTCTCCCCGAGTCGCCTCGATGGCTCATATCAAAGGGTAAGGGTGACGAAGCATATGCTATTTTGGTGAAGTACCATGCAGAGGGTGACGAAAAATCGGAATTTGTCAAGGCGGAGTATTCCGAGATCGAGCGAACACTCGCAGAAGAAATGATGAACGCACAAATGTCCTGGAGGGAAATATTTTCGACGCCAGGAATGCGAAGACGGGTCATCATCGCAACCTTCCTCGCTTTGTTCATGAAGTGGAGCGGCAATACCCTGATTTCGTGAGCGATTCCGAGATTCCTTTTGTTGCATCCGCTTAGCGTGTGTACAGATACTTTCTTTCCCCCGTTTTGGACAGCGTTGGGATCCACAATAACCGGACAAAGAACGTTGTTAACTTCATCAAGGCTATCTGGAACCTCGGTAACTGCATATTCTTTGCGCTGGTCGTGCCCCGATACCCGCGTCGGAAAGTGTTTCTGGTAAGTAACGTTAGCAAGCTGCTCCTGACAGCACTGCCAAACTCTCCTACAGGGGTGTACAATCGCTGTATTCGTGGTCCTCACTGCCTGGACTGCAGCTAGTGCAGAGTATATGCGGACTCAAAATGCAACATCTTCTCATATAGTGTTGCTGTGGGTCAAACTATCCACTGTTGGAAGTGCTCGTCACTTATGTTTGTACCTTGTGTCTTGCAGCCTCATCTTTTTGTACACTCCGGCGTATCACGCTGGATACACGACCCTGCCATACAGTGAGTCTAGAATCTCAGTCGCCATGAACTTGATCCTCACGAAATGGACAGCTTACTTGATCGAGCTCTTCCCTTTCCACGCTCGGGCCAGGGGCATTACCATCTTTCAATTGTGGGCTGGTATTGCATCGTTTGTTTCATTAGTCGTGGATCCGATTGGGATCGACGCTGCGGGTAACGTCATCTGCACCGTGCTATTCGATTTATGATTCTGATCAAGAAAAAAAAGGCTGGAAGTACTATCTCGTGTGAGCTTCCGTCCAACAAGAACCACTCATTCAAAAAGAGAGGCAGGTTACTGAAAAGGATCTTTTTTTTTCTCTAGTTATTGCGTATGGTTCGCGTTTGGGATCATATTCGTCTACGTCATGTTTCCAGAGACGTCTGGACGGACGCTCGAAGAGCTAGCGTTCCGTAAGTGCTGCAGTACTTGGAACGTCGATCACCATTTCTAATCATACCTTTACAGTGTTCGAGAACGGCAATGGCGGACTGGAGGCACCTAGAGGTGCCGAGGGTGAACCGCTGTTGCTACGCGAACGTTCGGGGGCGGCAGATGCATATGACGTTACAGAGGACATCCCAAGGGAAGGCAGTCGTGTTCGGCAGGGATGATAAGGAAACGTCTTGATGATTTTGTGCTATCGATGTCTCGCATGTTCGGAAATCGCACCTAGGCGGAAACACTGAGGGAACGAGAGCAGAACGTGAATGGGTTGTATATATCATGACGACGAGCGGTACAACGATGCTGCGGTTTCAGTATATAATGTATAGCAGAAAATGTTAATCCGTAAACTGCATCATGATGCTAGAACCTTCTGTCCCTTGTGAGGCCGTTGTGATGTGTCAGCCGCGACGAGTCCTGCACCTTTCCAATGACCATCGATCATTTACGCTTGAACGAATGTAGATGGATGGCGGCAGCTGTGGTCGCTTTGCAAGTACTTGCAATTAATATTGAGGCAGTACTTGGAAATTGTGCAGTCATGCATGAGGTCGTTGGGTAACAAGAGCCACTGAAAACTGGGCCAACAGACAGTGACATCTTAAAAGCTGCCAGCGAGCTAGGCTGAGCATCACGACGCTACACCCAAACAGCCCAAGGTTGACCCAGTTCTTACCTATTCAACAGCGTAATGTTTATATAGTGTGACAAGATTTGTCGCGCTGACAGCCGTAGATTCTGTCAACGCCAGATCTGCCATCCTTCGGATCGGACGCCACAATACCTATGACAACGCCTTGCGCAGTGCCCCCGTCATCTTCAAGTACTCCGAAGCGGATTGACAGACGCCCCTCTTCGAAGGCCCGATGAACGACTTGAGCTTCCCGACTTGGTAACCCGATCTGTAATCAGCCATGTATTTCGAGACGATCCGCTCTCCGACGTGCATCATCTCCCGGAGCGCATTCTTCATCTCTGCCGAGTCCTCAGCATAACCTCTCGACTCCTGCAGCATGATGTACAGCCCGACGAACGTCTGCACGCGCCCCTTGGATGCGAGAAGCTCGGGGTGCGTGAAGTATCGATACAGTTTCCCGACGAACACGATTCTAGGGTGGGTGATGGACACCGTCGTATCAGGATTGGAGAGGTCGAGGCCGATGCGTGGGGAGCGGTACACGACAGGACGGCTCTTTATCGACGGATGCACGTTCACCCTTTGCAAGTACATGAACATATCCCGCGCCGACGTCGGCGGGGAGAGCGCAGAGATGTCGCCGTTCCAGGCCGTGTTCACGAGATGGTCGATGCTGGGGGCACCGCTGAGTCGTAACAGCTCGTCCACGAGGAGGGACGGGCCGCATATTAGTTGATTGTCCGCCCGGCGGCGAATGGTGCGCAGGAGAACGCCACCCCGTGTAGTCACCGGAGCGTCAGAAGCTTGGGTAATGGCAGGACCACCGATGGTCAGATCAAGGCCCTTGCGGGTTCCGCCTCTGTAGCCACCGGCGGCGGTCACCGGGAGGCTACCTTGCGTAGTGGCGTCAGGGCGACGAGGCGACCGGTGGAAATACCTGGGTGGAGGGAAAGATAAGTATACGAAGCGCACGCGCTGTCACCCCTGAGTTACCATTGGCCATTGTACTCTTGTTCCACGCTCCCGTGAGTAAACGGATCTTCGTGGCAACCCGCTTTCTGAAGGTAAAACTCTATCTCCAAAATGTCGAGGTCTGTGCGAATGCCGTTCCGCACCACGGACAGGATGGTATTGCAGAGCAATTCTTGCGCGATGGCCCCGAAGCGCTCAGAGATTTCCTCCGTTGTGGACAGCGCCGAAAAGTCGAGGAGGGGTCCGAGGCCGAGGTTTGCGCCTTCCAAACTCTGACTCTGGGGTAAGTTGCCATGGAAGCCGTGCTTCTTGACCTCGGTATGAAGCCAGTTGGCAACACTAGGCCCGACGTATGCACCGGGTTGCTCAAGTCTTGAGATTTTCTGTGCACGTCGGTCTGCTAGTCATCGCGACGGTGTCAACACGACAAATCCGGACCGAGAACGAAATGAACTACGTCACCTTGAACCGTGTCCAGCGCGTCACAACCCTCGAGCCTTCTCTTCAGGTTGCTGCCGTTCATGTACTAGATCAACGATGAGTGACTGCTTGAAAGAGAGTTCTTCAATGTCGCAGTGCAACGTAGACTCTCGTAAGTGGTGTGAGCGGAAGAGACCCGGATCACCGTGTACTAGTACGCATGAGTTCCGGACACCGGCGACCACAGGGGGAAAAAAGTTGCAGAGAAAGTTCGAGCGAGCATCCCTCCACGGCCGTAGTACTAGCTGCTGCCGCTCGCGTGGTTTTCCGTATTCTTACGTTCAAATTTCAGGCCCAAGGACTGAACGAGCCTCATTGAGTTCTCATAGTCGGGCTGGCAACTGATATGATCCTACGCGTTGTGTCAAAGGCCCGCAAGCGGAAGACGCGTTTTTTTTTTTAGCTTTTCAGGCGGAGCATCATCCAGCCGTACCTTGGGCGGGCAACGTGGTGCCAACGTCTGAGTCGCTTGCTAAACATGTCTTGGACAGCCTGGTGTGTCCTCTTTCTTTCGCCTGCAGTTGCACCCATCTCGAACGGACACGACTAGGCTGTGCGCCCACAATCTCCGCACTGAGTCTGTTCGAGAAGCACGGGATTCATGGTCGCACGTAAACAAAACGTTCGCCCGAGGCTTAGCTTCAAGAACCCCCCATAGCCAGGTCGACTACACTATTGTTATCAAGACTACGTCTCTTTGCGCTAACCTGTGCTAGATACTGTGATCGTTGCCGTTAGGCGTGGGCGCACGCCCGCCTTGTTGACTCCAACACGTGTTTGCCTCGCCCCTTCGAGTCGGCCCACCACGCGATTATCAGCCCTCTGCGGTGCGCATCATATCATCATCGCCAAATGGAACACCAAGGAGCCTCCTGTTTGACTGCGCGTGGTCGACCTCATCGAAACCGCCAGGCATGTCTTATTCATATATAGAGGAACGTCGCTGTCGGCTTCCTCGCCGCACCCCTCTTTGCACTCCCGCCTCGTCCAGCAGCGTCCTCGAACCATCCTCCTCGTTCCGTTCTCTGATTCCATCTTCCCCCACCCTCTACACCAATGTCGTCTCCTCCTCCCACTCCTCAGAGAAAGGGCACCTTCCGCTCCCGTGTTGGGGGGGCATTAAGACGGTCGTCCACTGCCGCGTTCACCATTCCCGGCCTTCCAAACCGTGGAACGTCGGCCACCCCCCCGCCCCCTCAAGACTCGGACACGTCATCTATTGCTGGGTCAGTTTCTGGTAAACTTGACCGGGAAGGTTCCACCACCTCCCTCAACAAGATCGACACCACGCCCCCGCCAGTTCCTGCGACTGTTTTGAGTGCACCAAGCCCCATTCCTGAATCGCCTGCGCGCGAGGCTGCGGCACTTGCCGCGGAGCCACAACCTGCTGCTGCTGCCAAGGCCCCATCTCCTCTCGCAAATGAAGTGGCCAGGGCCATCGAGCCTACTTTGTCCGAGCAGCGTGCTCCTGCTCTTGCTCCACCGGAAACGGCTCCAGGAGCACCCACCTCGGAGCCTGTCCCTGCTGCGTCTGCTCCACCCACTCAACCGCCGCCTCCAACCGCGCAGCGCGAGCCCAGCCAAGCGTCGTCGGTAGTCATCATCGATGAAGCGCGCGCGTCAAAGACAGAGATTGCGCCCTTCTTCACCTCCGAGCCGGAGGAAATCGGTGCTCCACTGGCAGCGTCTCGCCCCTCTTCCAAGGCTACCACGCCTCCTCCGCCGGCAGCGGCGGTGCCAGCGCCAGCCTCGGTGCCTGTCACGCCCGCTGCGTTGGGGACCGGTGCAACCAGCTACTTTGACGATATTCCGCGCTCGACGACCCCACTAGGGCTGGACAATGATCCCGACACGAACGTATGGGCAGAGCATCGTGCAGGCTCTGAGAGCGGGTCGGAAGCGGCACCGCGGGGACGCGCGCTGGCGAAGAAGTCATCCAGAGCGTCTTTACGCCTCGCGCGAGACCCTTCTGCGGCCTCGTCGCAGCAGGTCGCCGCGCCGCCGTACTCGCATAGCCGAACTGTGAGCCGGAAGCCCAGTGGCATCATCGCGCCGCGCCAGACGGAGCTGGCTGGCCTTACCAAGACCTGGGGTAGTTCGAGTGATCTGGGTCTCGGGAGCAAGACGAGCCTTCCGTGAGTGCTGTCCGCTCCTGAGTGATTTTTCAAGTTGGGGTTGTGTTGACCGGGCTTGTATTTGTTTGAATAGCTTGAACGAGGACAACAAGTTGACAGTAGAGCAAGCAGAGGGCGCTGCTGCCGCTTCTCCGGCGGAAACTGTGCACGTTCCCGAGTGAGTGGGGCTTTGGCACTGTCTTGTCAAGCGTGCAGGTTCTTATGGAACATTTTTCAGGGATATCGACCCTCGTTCGCCGCGCGACGATTCGTTGTTGCCGGCCGAGCCCCAAGTGCCTTTGCCTGCGATGCATGAAGTTATGTTTGCCAGGTCAGCGTTCCAGCACGCCACGCTCACGCAGGCTGATGCTGACGAGGGTTTTGCCCATCATAGTCCTCCTCGCCAGATCCCGTCTAGCAACTTTGATCGAAGCCTTAGCGACATCGGGCGCTATTACCCACACACCACCGAGTAAGCGTCTCTGCTCTCGGCAATGCATCTCATGCTTCAACGCTTACGCTTGCGTTTTATCGATATCGCAGTGAAACACGACCGCTCATCTCCCGGCCCTCGACCCCTCCAATCGTGACCAGCTTTCCCCCTCAGACCGCCTCGAGCCACATCGCTCAGACGTACCGGTCCGCGAACCCGCCTGTGCCAGTGAGTCAGCCAGTCCCGCAGTGGGCGCAACCGCCACGGTTCGACGTTAACGGATCCGCGCGCAACTATGCATACGGTTCTACGACGCGACCGCACGTCACGCGAGGATGGACCGAGTATGCGCTCCCGCACGGGATCCGGTACTACGTGAACCAAGACAGCCGGGCGATCACAGACCTCGACCTCCGGAACTTGTCCAGGCTCGACGAGGTCTCGAATGTCGTCGACACGTCCGATAATGTCCCGGAAGGGTGCGAGTTGTGGATTCGGTCGGCCGGGATCCATTCGAAGAAGGGATGGCGCAAGAACAGGCAGGGCGGCGAGCCCGTGGTGTTTTGGGTCGACCACCGCCATCGTCGGGTGCTCAGTGAGGTGCCGTCGGACGACCACGTGTCGTCGTCGACTGCAGACGACAGTAAGTCGGCGCAGTGCATTCCAACTTGATTCCTTTTTTCGATACTTACGCCGCGGGATTCGTTCTAGGACTCGACGACGAATATCGGTATTGGGCATTCATCGAGATGCACCCTGCACACGTTCCGCGGGCCATCGTCGAGGGTGCGAGAAAAGATGCTGTCGACGTGCTCCATTGGTCGTATACAGATCGTCTCCTTACACACCCGAATCTGCCGCCCACCCCGCCACCGCTGAGCCAGGACGAATGTGTGGAACTGCTCAGGCTCCTCAACGGTGAGGCTTAGACTTGTTCCGAGCGCGACCTGACGTGCCTAACTGCGTCGTGCAGACCCGAATCACCCAATCAGCGCCGCATATACACGGACAGTGGCCCGGATTCTTTTGCGTGCCGGTGAGTGAATGAGCCCAAGCATGAGTCCTGCCCGACGTGACGTTGACGACTCATCGCCGCCGTCTCCAGCGCACTGGCATCAGGTCAACTTCCGACCATACAGACCATTGCCTCGCGACGTCTCGTATCAACAACCTGCCAAGAGGACGTCAATATTGCGCACGATCGTTGAGCTGTTGCTCGGGATCCTATGTCTCGGCATACCGTTCTTGTTCGCCGACAAGGCTGGGCAGCATGGTCATTTTGACATCGAGGGAAGCCATCTGCAGGACAGTACGACACCGTTCTTTGTCGTTGGCGCGTGTGCATGTTTGGTGGTGAGGCCTCGATGGGATGTTCCAGTCCTTACGCTGACCCTGCCACGTTTCAGTCTGCCATCATCCTGAGTGCGTCAGTGACACTCATGTCGTTCCCGGGGTTGGACAGCGTCGCGAGGATCGGCGGGCTGGTTGCCATTACGTGCTCGGTGTTGAGCATGGTCTCCTCTTTCGTCTCCATTTTCCGCTACAAGGCTGAACTGGCGCGTGGACCGGGTCCGACCACCGAAGGTTTCGTGATGCTCTCGGTGAGACATTTGCTTTTGGCTCTTCGATGGCAGTGCTGAAGTTTGGAATAGCGTCGGAGCTTCATGCTGTCACTGCCGCTCGTCCTGCTCGCGTACTCTGTCGCCGGGTTCGTGACGGGGGTGGTCGTGTACTCGTTTCGGAGTGCGACGTTGAATCTGGCGAGTGTGGGATCGCCTGTGGCTGCCAAGTTTGACGAGTATACTCGGTTGATGGTCGTTGGCGTGCTCGGGGCGCTCGCAGGCGCGTTGATCGCGTCTACGATGGCTGCACGGAGGTAAGCATCGGAATAGAGTGGGGAGACATGCCAGAGAAGGGAAAGAAGGAAATGAATTTGGTTCTGCATGGAATTTGTGCTCCTTTTATGCGAACATCGCCATTACCCATGCCGCTGACCCTTTTGTTTGTTTGTGGCGTACGATCCCAGGTTAAGGGGAGGTTGTAGGCAAGGCATCCTATCTATTCGTGACGTGTATGATCCGGAGTGTCGTTGGGGTTAAAGCACAATCAAACCTGCGCTTGATGTTCTTGCGCGCACGAGGACGAGTGCTGACGGTCACGTGGCCGAGCGGTGCGCCGCCGAGCAGTCGGGACGTGGGGTTCGATGATGCTGATATGATCAATCCCGCGAACTTGTCATCTCCCGGGACCCTGTCTCCATAGCGCCACTCAATCCACGCTCGTTCGCGAGGCACCAGCCATGCGCCGTGGTAGCGCACGTCCAGACAGGCGGGGGAATGGGAGTGATAAGCGAGGAAGACACGAGATGAAAGGTGCCGGGATGCCGGAAGTGGCGACGAGAAAGCTCGAAGATCCGACAACGCTAGACTCGTGACGCAGATATAAACGCGAGCTTGAAACGACCAGCTCCACCCGTCCCCTTGGCGTCCTTCTCTCCCTCCCTTTTCTCTTTGGCGTCCAACATGACCTGGGCTGCCGCTCCAGTCTCCATCAGCGCAGTCATCGACGACAAGCTCTACATCGGAAAGCATGTGGCCTCTCATTCGCTCACAGCGAGTCAGGTAGTCCTAATCGCTTCCTCTTCCCCAGTCTTTCGGCAGCCTTGTCGTCCGATCTGCACCAAAGGCTGGGCATCACACATATGTTGTCCGTCTGCGTTGAACATACGTTCGATCCTCGTCCCAGTGCCATGGTCATTCCCGTCCAAGATTCAGAGTATGAAGACATCCTCATCCACCTCCCCGACGCGTGCCACTTCATCGACTCAGCTCTCAGCCATGGCGGCAAGATTCTTGTTCACTGTGTGATGGGCATCTCCAGAAGCGCCACCGTCGTTTGTGCCTACCGTGAGTCCCCTTCATTATCCGCGTGCCACGTACCCACGCCTCCGTCATGATACCCTTCCAGTCATGATGTTTCAACAGCTTTCAGTCTCAGCAGCCATGCAATACATTCGCAAACGTAAGCCCATGCGAACTCGCACCGACGAATTTAGCTCATATGCACCCAATTTCATGACAGGGCGTCCCGAAGTTCATCCAAACTATGGCTTCGTGAAGCAGCTGCACGCATTCGTGCAATGCCGTTTTAGGCCGTCGTGTTCCAATGGCGAGTACATCGCTTGGAAGCGCAGGCAGAAACGCGAAGTCACCAAGTATTTGAATCTCCTCACGGATTGCATCCCCGTCGTCCCTGGCCAACTATACCTCACCAGGTTTGTGCTCGGACTTGCCAGTCTTACGAGGGTTTTGACAGGTTCTTGTTAATTATCATTATTGTTATTTTGACAGCGAGTTCCCAGGAGATGCCGATACTGCCGAATCCCTCTTGTCAGATCTAGGAGTCACACATTTGCTTTCGATCTCTTCCGCTCAACTTTCAAAACCTGCTCTCCCCTCGTCCTTTCAACACTGTTTTACAGACGTCCCGAACAATGCGCGGGAAGCTCTACTGCTCGAGCTGCCCAATATGTGTAATTTCATAGGTGACGCGATTGCCCATGGCAGACGGGTGCTCGTCCAGTGCCGCGTCGAGCTCCGGGCATGTATTGTAGTTTGTGCTTATCGTGAGAGACATCCTGGCTCTATGCGGTTACCTTGCTCATCCCTGTCTAGTTATGATCTCACGAGATATATCTCCTCGTCAGGCGTATGCCATTCTTGAAGCTGGTATGTCGGCGGCTCTTCTCGCCAGCAGTATCTTGAATGCGCTCACTTTCTCTTTCTTAGCCCTTCCACTTTACAATCCTACGCCCATATTTTATCGTCATCTTGAGTTATTCGCCGCGTGCAATTTCCGTCCTACTGTAGATCATCCTATCGTACACGCTTGGCTGGCTGAGCAATCCTGTGGCCTCCCTCTCAAGCTTCCCCCCAAGACACAATTGATTGTGACAGCAGCCAGTATTCCCGATACCACTAATACTACATCACTGACAATCACGACGTCCACAACCGTGTCCACCTGTCCGCCCCCGGTTGATACCTTTGATATAGCGTCTCTGAACGAGGTACTGTCGCGATTTCAGTGCGCAAGTGTGGTGGACTCATGATACGAGGCGTGAGCGTTCGATAGCTTTTTGTAGTCTACCATGTCCAATGTATTAGTTGTACTCGGTTTTGTGGCTGATCGCGATGCAGGTCTCCCACACGGCGGGTGGGCTATACAGCCCTTTGTTGGACGGCCTCTGCGTGTGGCATCGCTCACCACCACCAAACACGACGACTTCCACGAATCACACTTGAACTGCTTCTGGCTTGCCTCGTGTTCCACCTCGTTCTGTCGCCATCTGTTCGGTTGCGTTGCATCTGCCCACCTTGCCAACGGCGACGATTCGTGGCTGCTTTGCACGCCTCGCTCAGCCCACACCTTCACCGCCGTCTTTTCATCCCATCCGTCCATGTCTTCCAACAAGAGTCCTAATCCCTACAATGGTGCCCCGCCAAAGTGAGCATCTCGTCGTTGGGACCGAATCTAATGGTTGCCTCCTCGCTTCCTGCTGCCCCCTCCTGTTCGCCTCTCTTCCCTTTTACCTCTTTGCCTCGCATGCCAGCATGCTGACGTATATTTCGATTTCATCCCAATCTTTGTGATCTCGTTATCGCTGATCCTTGTCTTTGATCGGACGGGGGCGGGTGATGACGATGTCGGAAACAGGTACCTGAACGATTTCAGCAAGGCGCTCGCGGGCGAGGTGCGCATCCTCCTCGCAGAAGTGGGAAAACTGAGAGACGAGCGTCGGCAACTCCAGTTGTACGTTCTTGTTTTCCTCTTTTTTTTTCGTCGTCTGTCGCTTACGCATACGATCTGTCCTCTTTGTGTCCATGTGTTTATGGATTTGCCACGCTGTCGTCCTCGGATGCGCCGATACGCAATCGACACGATATGGAACGACATGAAAAACGACCCGGGCAGCGAAATTGCGGAGCTTATGGCCGTCAAGTCGAAGCACGGCGCTGGCGGCGAGTATTCGCCCAACTGGACACCACAGGTGAGTTGTTCGCCTCGAGCACGTCCTCATCGTCTTGATCGCTGATTCGCCTACTCCTCGACCCTTACTCATCTTTGCTCCTACCGACACCCTTTTGCTATCATGTGACGGCGCCCCCTTCTCCCGTTATCTACTATCGCGCCTGTGCTCCCCCTTCTGTCCCTCAATTGATGCCATCGTTGCGCTCGCGTGTGTGTGATGGTAAACGTTTTAGCCCCAAGAGCCGCCTATGCCACCTCCCCCTGCGGTCACGCCCCCACCGATCGATGATGGCCCGCCCATCCAAGCCCGACCGGCGTGGAAAGTCGTGCACAAGTCGACTCGACGCGAACGCGTGCCCAAGAGTCTGCCCGCCCCGACGCCAACGCCCATGCCGGCGATCGAGGCTCCGAAGCCAACGATGCCCGCCTGGGCTCAGTGGCGACGTGCGTATCCCCGTTTTTCTTTCAACCTTTTCTTTCCCGTATTTTTTCTTCGCCCGTCTTGCCCCCTTCTTCCTCCGCTCTTCCCGCTCTTTCCCCCCGACTTCCCCACTTCTCCTTCTTTACCGTTCATGGTTCCATCCTTATCGCCGAAACGAAGCTGACGCGTGTTATTTTTTGAACAATTACTAGCGAACCCGGCTATAATGCCGCCCACCGCACCTGTCCCGGTGTCTCCGCGCCCGACGACGCCCGCCGCACGCCCGGGTCTGTTTGGTCCGTCGCTGCCTTCACTTTATCCATGGTGGCTGTGCTGAATTATGATTGGTTGTGTCCCGTGTCGTAGGCCCGCCAACGCCACCACCCAAGTGAACGACCGACGACCGACTAGCCGACTTTTTTTTTTTTTGTGAACGTGAACCCAATGCTGGCTTTTGTATGAACCCACCGTCTTGCCCGACAGCTCCCCGATCACTACCTCTATTGTCAAGTTACCCGTCGTCTCGTTCTTTTTCTCATCTTTCCTCTCGCCCGATCGCTGTATGTTGCATGACTTGAGAAAAAAAAGTTGGTATAAATACAAACGTGTTTTACTGTCATCGTATAAACCAAGTTAAAATATACGGAGTCGCCTCTCTTCTTTTGAGTGGGGCTCTTGAAATAGTGACTCTTTGGGTGACATTTTCTCCTCTCGGCGTACGTGCGCGCGGCAAATTGTACCCGGCAGTTCAATGGACGCAATACAAGTACACGTCTAGACTTGTGACACGATAGGCACAAACAAAAAGAAGAAGAAATGTCGGTAGGCATCAACGACATGGACAAAGAAAGAGCCAAGCGGGCCAAGACGAAAGATGCGATGGTGGTATACGTATAGTGATGTTAGTGCGTGCGTGAGAGCAAAGAGTGAGAGAATGCAAAGGGACGAGAAACAAAAAAGAGCTGGTAAACAAACCTCTATCTCCTCCGGCCGCCCTCCCCCTTACTCCCCTAGCTCCCCTAGCTACCTCCCCCCCTCCTGCACGCCCGTCTCTTCATGCGTCGTGGACCGCACATCGCACGAACAGCGTCGAAAACAGGTACTGCGATGCCTGTGCGTCGTACAGCGGCAAATGCCTGTACCCCATCGCCAGCCCGCCGCCCAGGCTGACGCAACACGCTGCGATCGGGTGCTCGCCCCCGCTTCCCCCACCTCCGCCACCACTCCCACTGACACTCCCACCTCCTCCGCCGCCTCCGCCGCTCCCTCCACTGCCGCCACTGCCTCCACCACCCCCGCCTCCATCATCGCCGTCGTGGTGGATCGTGAATTTGACAAACACGAGCGAACGCATGTCTCCGAAGCACGAAAACGGCAAACGGAGCGTCTCCTGCCACACCGGGTTGAACCCGTTGTTCTTGACCGCGCTCGTCCGCATCGCCGTCACCGCCTGGGGTACGCGGACAGCGTGGGCATGGCTCGTGGTCATCGAGCTGACCGAGGTCGAGGAGGAAGACGCGTTCGAGCTCGATGAAGACGTCGGGGTCGTGGACGTAGCCGGAAGGCACCAGTCGGGCGTGTAGATGGTCACCTCGACGTACGGATCAACGTGTTTGTCCCCGGTCTCGTGGCCCGAGGCGTCCTTGGGCCGAGGCAGCTGCTGCGCCGAGATGATCTATCCGAGGCAAGAGGTCCAATTCAGACACGCGCACGCCCCCAATAACACGTAGGAGGGACTTACCGTCACTTCTAGATAATGTTGGGTGAGGCGATATAGGTGCTCCTTGTCCGACTTGCGAGGATCCTCCGTCTTGCGGAGAACCTCGGGCTTGAGGATGTATCCTGCCCTTCCGTTTCTTTGGAACATGGCATGGTTGATTATGTACCCCAGATCTTTATCAGTGATAGCATTCTCGTCAACGCCCGACTCTCGGGACAAACAAGAAAACACGACACGCACCAAACGTCTGCCAGTTGATGGCGACCAACTGCGCCCCGGCCGCCCAGTACCGATGCGGCAGATAGTTGGTCGAGCTGACTCGCGTGCCCTTTGGGTATGTCCTGACCAAGTGCGTCTTGTTATGCTTGATGAGATCGGTCGCGCCCTGCTTGAGAACCTTGTTCATCGTCGTCTCGGAGAGGGAAAACATATGTTCTGGAGCGTAGCGTTCCTTCTTGTTGATTCCACGGCACTTGACCCCGACGGTGTACACCAGCAGCCCGACGAGAGCAAAGGACATTTTGGCTTTGCGCTCCGGCTTGGATTCGGATCTGGGAAGCTGCTCGACCACCGCCGTTGAAGTCACCATCGTTGTGCCGGCGAGCGCCGTCGCGATAGACTTTTCGGGAGGCGGATGAAGACCACGGACTCGATTGAAGACGTTGCGTGCCTTGCGAAACTCTGCCTTGAGTTCTGTCAGTTTGACCGACGCGGTGTTCAGCCGGGCGTCGCGACCAGGAACCGTGGTGACCAGTTTACCTTTGACGGCTTCGACCTCCCGCAGCTTCACCTTCTTGAACTCCTCCCTGATCTCGTGCACGACGTCCGAGTCTGACGCGGACACTTCGGTCGAGGACGACTCCGTGTCGAACGTGACGACTCTCTCTTGGATCGGTTCGCTCTCGGAGACATACAGATTCTTCGCCTTGGAAAGAGAGAACGACGCGAGTCAGCACGCGCAAAACGGTCCTGCCATGCCGATGAAATCCACCAACTTTCAGCAATATGCGACCCTTGAGGTCTTCGGGGCTCGGCAGCGGCCCAGACAACGGCTTGCTTTGAATTGGCGCCGTCACGAGCGCCTCCCCAAAGACCTCGCGCATGATGGTGGCGAGCAGGTCTTGTTGGGCGAGTGAACAGTGAATCTCGGCCGAGATGATGATCGGATAAGGCGAGGTCACGAACGCGTACTTCATGATCGCCTCGCAGACTTCGCGGGCCGGCACTTTGGAGGTCAAGGTCTTGCCGTGGTAGACCACTGGCTCGCGCTCTCCGTCGTAAACGTCTACTAAAACCCGGGCGTCAGCAATCCGCAGAGCACGGAAAGGGATTCAAGCAATACACTCAACGCTGCGGCAACCTTGGAGAAGGGCACGAATGTAGCCCTCAATCGTACTGGACCCGACGAGTTGGTTGCCTACTAGATACGTGTTGTGCGACGACGATATAAAGTAGTCGCACAAGGGATATGTCATCGGCTGATATACTTTTCCGTTCTGACTCAGGAGAGCCGAGTTATCAGAGGACAGGAGAAAGGCGGTGAATGCATCCAGGGACATGGCGAGATGAGCAAGTTCCTGTGTGGGCGCTGCACTGTGGCCGTCCGACGTCCTGGTGCTATACCTCACGAAAAGGCGCTGGAGCTCGGATTGCTTGAGAGTCGACTGGAGATAACGGGTGAGTCCAGGAAAAAGAGGTTGCAAGCAGTGCATACTTTTTGAGTGTCGCGCATAAAACATTCGAACACGGCAAACGTGAGCTTTCCATTTCCTATCAAGCACAATTTCTTGAAGACAATGTCAATATCGGGGCGCGCCTTCATACGCTTGACAAACGTCTGAAAGTCGGAAAAGTCTAGGTACTGACGGTTTTGCGAGTCTGCACTCTAGATTACAAACTCGTCAAGCACAGGCAGCGGAGAGACGACGGCGAAGCAGGAACCAGAAACGCACCTTGAACAGCCGCATGAGGTCCTCCTGGGACGAGTTAATGTTCAACCGTCTACAGAGTTTTTCCACCTGCTCGAACGACAACGTGTGTCGGTTATCCCCCTGCCTGCTGGTTGCTTTCCAGCACTGCTTTATCCAAACCGCCTGTCGGATTTCCTCGTTCCCGGGGCCCGTCATGAGCTCTTGTCTAATCGTATACAGCCTTCTGAGCGTGATGTCCCAGAGATGGAATGTGTCCAATGAGGAAGCGATCAAATGAAGCGTCTTGTACTGTCCATCGAGCATGTAGATGATGGTGATCCATCGATCCTCGTATTCCCGCGCAAGCTGGAACTGTTGGCGGTAATAGCGTGCATCGGGCCCCGACCTGAGCTCCCTGATGTTTTCGATGGGAACTGTGCGTGCAAACCAGGACGCGTGAGTGGCTGGGCATGTAAGAAGGAACAGAAGGCACGCACTGATTCGCAATCGCTTGGACTCCCAGATGATCTGGCCCTGATCCGCGTCGAGCTTGAAGACGTAACTCTTTTGCGACTTGGCAGAGACCTTGGTCATGGACACGCCCTGCTGGAGCGGTACAGGGACGGGCACGTCAGCCACCAAGTTTTCCCTAGACACCGTGTTCTCCTGTCGACCTGCCACAGAAGACTTGGCCCCGGTGTGCATGCTGGCGGTGGCCATGGGGTCGCGTGCGCATGCAGAACCGCTGTCGTCGCCGTCGTCGCTGATGGTGCTCTTCCCACCAGGTTGGCGTGGCGTGGTAGCTGCACCGGGCGCATCAGCGACCGGAAAAACCGGTCGCGTGCAGTGCTGAGCGCCAGCTTTGTCTGAGTCACCGCCCACCTTCCTAATCCGGACATCGTCTTGGTGTGCGCTGCTCAACTCGGCGGGCTGCTGCTGACTCGAGACTGGCGCTGTCGCGTCGCTTCGTCGCTGTGGCCGGCGCAGCGATGCGGAGAGGCTCCGCCCGAGCTTCGTTGCCGTCGCCACTCGAGAGATGCTGTGTGATATGGAGCGGCGGAGGTTGACGGGCTCGCGGGCGACGGCACCACCGTTGTGCACTGCGGGCTCCCCGTGGTCGCTGTCCGAGAGCGCCGGGGCGCGTCGTAAGACAGGAATGGGGCAACCGTCGTCGATCGTCCACACGTCCCTGGGCCCAGGCATGGTGTCAGCCGCTGAGTGGCTCGGGATTCGTTTCCAAAGCAGAGTACGGTTGGGGCGTTTTTAATGAGAGCCAGCCCATACGGCGCTTACAGGGCACCTCGAGCTGGATATAAACTGGCGGTGAGGGCGTGTCGGCGCGAATGTGGCAGTCGTACGCCATGCTGTATTGTATTTGTACTTTTGGTGTTGTAACGCTGCCTAGTCATACTTGGCGTGTCGAAAAGCCCAGCGCAACCGAATGGCTGTGAAACGTCCGACGACACGTGTGATTGGAAAG
The DNA here is from genome assembly GCA_038094175.1 of Boletellus aff. lepidospora. Classification (NCBI taxonomy): domain Eukaryota; kingdom Fungi; phylum Basidiomycota; class Agaricomycetes; order Boletales; family Boletaceae; genus Boletellus; species Boletellus aff. lepidospora. The sequence continues at coordinate 48,531 of JBBPTT010000005.1, forward strand.
GTCTAACAACAACAATTGATCAACGAAAAAAAAATAAAGAGACCGAGTCCCAGTACATATTTAGCGCCAAGCGCCCATCGAGAGAATATAATTGATTATGAGCCATCGGGCTGTGCTGTGGAGTATCACCAACGAACAAAAAAGCAACTGCAAATGCGAACAGCAGTGAAGACAGATCCAAAAAGCCTGGCAGGTTCAGCGATTGTCGACGAAAACCTCTGCCATCCAAGCGTTGTCATGAACGTTCCAGAGCGCGATAAGCACCAAGCGCTCAAAGGCTATACCCCCTGTGCTCTTGCTTCCTAGACGCCAGTCCGCAGCGTTCGACGATGGTGCCTGAGTAGTTGCCATTTGCTAATACAAAGTCGACGGAAATGAGCAGTCGAGATCAAGAACAGAGATCAATCCGGGACTCACAGCCACATACTCAGAGAACGCAAACGCGATCTGAACTGCGAGTTGGCCCCGTGTCACTGGACCGGCGGACGAAAATAATTCGAGGGAATGAGACCAATCCAGGTGCTCATACCCTGGCCACTGGATGGGACGAGTAACACGTCAGACTCACAAACTCGGAGGATCAAACGCAAGGCGTTAGGAGTGATCACCATTATCCTCAGAGAAACCTCAACGGCCCCGAGCGATCCGGATATGAGATATCCAACAGGCTCGTTGGCGTCCACGATCATGCGCTCCAAAGCACCGCCGGATCGTACGACCAGTTCTCGAATCGGAATGCCAAGGCCACGGTTAGGAGCTCCAATCAGCTCAAACATAACGGGCACGCGGGCACACGACCGTCGGGGCAGCGAGCGAAGCTTCGATGACGGGGTTTGCGGAACACGTTTGAAGGACGGGGGAAGTGAAGATGGGAAGGGAGGTTCCAGTAGTGGATTTGCGTGAGACAAGGCAGTGTATTGGGAATGGAATTCCGAAGGCACGGGGGGGTGGAGAGGATTGAGGTAGTGTGACATGGCGAGAACGAAGAACAGCGAATCAGTACCCGGCTATGATGACACTGGGATCAAGACATACCATTGCTTTTATACCCTGTGCACTGCCAGCTCGGGAGGAGGTGAAAGGAGGACGCAACAAAGGATGAAAGAGACCAAGTCCGAGTGAGTGCGTCGGGTGAGCTGAAAGAAAACTCTAACCAACACCGTATCCTATCACCATCAGTCGAGGGAGTACCCGCCTACATATCACACCGGGATTGCGTCATAGAAAACATACCCAGCTGTTGTGATTATGGAGGATGGTGGGCATGCGCGTTCTTTGTTTCAGCGCAGAATTTCTTGTGGGCTGACATCATCAGTGCCTTGCTACATGAACGTGGGATATTTCACCACGCCAAAAAGTCACACAGCCGGCTGCGCGATTGGCCCGATCGTTGGGCCTTTGAAGACGAGGCGGCAGCTTCACGCAGTCGTTCACACACGAGGCAATGTCGTCACCAACAGTGGAACAGGCGATATATCAATCTGCGCGTTCATCAGTTCAAGTGTTCGTCTGAATCAAGCTGCGGCAGTAGCGATCAAGACTATCCGCTCTCAGTGTCAGACGTACAGCGGTCGATACCAACATCGTAGTGGAGCTCATACAGACACAAACCTACTCAGATACACAGAAATCCAGACCACAACCAGACATATCCCACACTTCATCGCCGGCCCCAAAACCCTGCAGGACACTCTTGCAGCCGCGATACACACGACAGACATCATCCTGCTTGCGAGTGCGACGACTCTCATCCTGATGTTGTTGAAGCTGTCCAACGCCGGTCGAGCATCGATGACAAACTGCGTTTGTCTGAAGGCATGTTTGATCCCATAGTAGTCGATGACATATCGCGCCATCTTTCCAGTTCTTGGACGACGAACGATCCAATCATGCCGATCAAAAGGGTCTGGCAGGCTGATCCACTCAGTCCGTCAAGGAATTGGTCGCCTCGATAAACGGACACATACGTGAAGTAAGATGGGAAGAACCGCTTCCCAAGCTTGTAAAAGCGAGCCTTGTTCGACAGGTGGCCATGAATGCCTGAAAACGATGCGAGCTCTAGCTTGGCTGCTTCGGTATCCCTTGCGAGGTAGGTGAGCATAGACGATTTCATGACACATGCGTTCATACCCTCCATGGAAGCGCGATTCCCAAAGTAGAACCTCTTTCCAGGCGTCCTCGTTCAGATTGTTGTGAACGTGAACCATACATTCGATCTGTGTCTCCGGCATACTCCAGCCCTTCCGGAGCAACGCGTTGTAGAACTGCTGGGGTGACGGATATTCCCAGTTGTCTTGTGCTGAAAATACAGCTCGAGAAGCGAACAACTAGAAGAAGCAAGGCCAAGACTTACTATTCGTTTGATGACCGTACGTTGAGTCAGGAGCGCGCGGAATGGAAGATATCACCCTCATCGTTGGGAGGCTGCTGAATTGGCCAGAGGCAGGATCTTGGCTCTCGACAGGCATATTGTTACGCGGATCAATTGGTGTGTTTGAGACTGGGCACCTCGCGGGAGGCTGGGCCATCGAAGCACGATTGGATGAGTGCACGGGGCATTGGGTGGACGGAGAGGTACCGGTAACGGCCATGAGGAAGAAATGGTGTGGAGGAGCCTGGTGCAATATACGGGTCGCCGTTGCGTATCAGCAACCAATCACAACAGGGAAATTACTCTCCTGCTGAGGGTTTGATTGGACCTACTGGCGAATGCAAGGAGTCAGTACGTACAAATGTATTTCTGATGTAAATTGCGTGTGAACATGTCACAAGGCGAAGTGGATCCGGGGTGCAGCTTCTGTGCGCCGGATAACGATTCACAACCCTGAGCGCGAGGAGTCAGATGATGCGACTTGCCCATACCGGGACCAAGGGACTGCGGTCACAGACAGCCGGTCGATGACCTTTGAAGTCCTTGGATGGGAAGAAGCATTCTCTCTCCTATAAGAAACGTAATCGGCTGAGTCGTCTCCACATTAGAAGCCAGTCTCTTGGTCTCACGGGTTTCCGCAGCAGCCTGATGGTGAGAGTTTTTGATCGACATCCAGAACAGTCTTATCCCCTACAGCTGCTGTATTTGGCATCAGCCAATCTGTCCGTGCCATACATGGGCTACATCCTCCTATCTACTGGACAGCAAATCACGAAGAACCCAGTCTATATGAAAGTGGGCACACACCCAAGCATTCTCATGGAATAGTGCGTGAGTGAATATACCATGCCCCATGGCCGGCGGAAATCCGGGGTACGATTACATAAGTAATTGATTGTTCTCGGATAGTGAACGAACGTGGGCACTTATACGGCCAAGTACGTCCAGACTCATATCATAGTTGATCATGTGCGGTCAAAGTTCTGCCCAGAAGCTTGCTGGAGCCCACCGGCTTTCAGGCTGCCGTCACGGGCTCCAACCACCGTGTTCCTCAACGGGCCAGAGACATTCTGATATTTCCCATCCCAGAGACGTGACCCACCGTTTTCGACTAGCATGCCGATAGTTAAAGTGACCCGTGACAGCAGTGACGGTAATTATGATTCTGGCTCCTAGGATGAAATCGACCAGTATTTGCTTTGCTTCGTGGTTATAATGGCTGTCTTCATTCGAGAACCTCGTCACAGCGTCGGTAGCATGTGCGTGTCACATCTGTACTTTGATCCCCGTCCTCTGCTAACGAACTTCGTCATGAATGGAAGGGCTCCAACCCAGGGAATTTGATGGTCCTTCAATTGAATCGCTGTGACACAATCCACGTTCACATCAAACGGCGATGATCAAACTGCCTTCCTGGCACCACATCATTTTCCCATCGACCCCATCTTTGTGGGCTGCTGATCTGAGGACACCGACGGTGCGCAAGTCAGTTCGAGTTGACAAGCAGGCGTGCTTTAGACGTGATTCTGGCTTTGGTTATCCATAGGCTATGACCATCCATATCGAGGTTCTTCTGCGTCTTCAACATTTTTGGGGCCGAGGAAGATAACGTTCAGACTGGTTCGTTGGCCACGTAAATGACGGTGTGTAGACCCCTGTTCTGTCCGCTTGCGCCCACGAAGTGGAATGTGCCATAAGGCGGGGACTTATTCTCAAGTTCAGTCTCGGACCGCGTGTCCGCGTGACGGATCCAGGGGAGATAAAAAGACTACCGCAGACTGGGTTGCGGACTTGTGCCCCAGCTCCCCCAGCCTCTTCCCTCTTAGCATGAGTGGCCCTAACGAGTCTTCTGCTAGAGAACAGTTTGATACTTCCTCTAGATTCCCATACTCGGGCACTCGTTGGAAAATCCGTAACAACTATCCTCGTGTCGACGATGCCGCCCCGCAGGATGAAAAGCCTTGGCTCTCTATAGATTTTAGGACGCACGCGGCGGATTATGCCAATGCTCTCCTGAAATATTTCCATGAGGGTAATATTGAACATAATTTCGACGTTTGGCAAAATGATGTAAGTTCCTAGAAGGGTTTCTCTTCGCTTGTTCCGGGGATAACCTTGATCTAGAAACGCGACTGGTATCACCCACCGTGGCTCCACTACGAGAAAGAGGGTCGCGAGCCGGTTAATGGTCTTCGTTATGGTGGCTCGATTCCGCCGACATACCTCGGGAAGAACCAAGATCGGTACCTACAGGCGTGGCTGAACGGCTACTACAACAAGACGGGTAAGTGCGATAAATTGTCCCATTCTTTCTTTTTATTCTGATGCACGGCAGCTGCTACGCTCCTAGGCAAGATATGGAACAATCCAGAAGATCCATTGTGGAACCAAGGAATCCTTTTCGATCCCGGATCCGTTCTCGCAGAGAACGTTTTTGTTGACGAGGATGATGATGAAGGGACGATCACTTATCTCAAGGGCGCACCTGAGGTTGATGCCATCATCGCTGTTCGTCCTTCCGACCCACACACAGAGCCGGACCCCTCGAAGCGTCTGGATAAGCCTGTTCGCGTTCGCCTTGTCCAAAGTGATGTCCGAGCAAAAGACCCTCGGTCTCCCACTGGCTGGGTGTTCGCCACCTTCATACACGATAGTACCAAGAAGAATCCTGACGTAGGTGGCATCGTGTCCACGCTTGAGTACGATGCTGAAATTCACCCTCCAGCCGAATCCGTGGAATAACCTCATTCCAGTTGGAGTTCAGTGGGGTAACGAGCCGCCATTGGACCAAACGGCGCATGATGAAGGCAGGGTGTCTTCTGAGTGTTGGATCAACACTCGTGCTCTAGAGATAATTGATAGTCAGAAAGGAGACAAGCCATGGTTAGGCTGGCATGGTCGCTTGAACGGGTGAGTTCTCTTTTTCCGACTGGAATCAAATCTCAACGTTATTGAATATGTTTGATTGCAGACCAGCCGACAACTTCATGAGCACTTGCACGTCTTGCCATGCGGTGGCTCAGCTTGTCCCCGAGGGTGTAAAACATAGTGATCCCATTCAATGTCCTGAACCCAAGAAGGTTCCCCCGGAAGATGGAAGACCCGGTGTATGGATTCAGGAGGACGAACGTGCGCAAAAGTGGTAAACTAACAAGTCTCTCGTCGTCACCTCCAAGGTTCTCACTCGTATTTTTCAGGTTCCGTAACTTGAAAGATGGGCAGCCGTTTGATGAGGGCTGTATTTCAACCGATTACAGCCAACAGGTTCGGATTGGTATTCATAACTATGAGCTCTGGAGGAGTACGCAGCCCCAGCCACACATTACCCCTAACAACCCGCGTTTGGACCTATCGGCTCCGCGTGCCGTCCTTGTCTACACCTCCGCCTGATCCATGCTCGAAGGGCAAGCGATACCAGTGCTGAACGGTCTCTTGGTTTGTATTCCTGTTTCGCAACGATGTATCTCGCGCTTCGTCAGTTCTGTTCACCGTCTCGTCCAACAAAAAAAAAACACAAAAAAGAAAACAAAAAAAAAGTTCTCTTGTATTGTATTGTACGATTTGGTTGGTGTGTTGTTGCGCTCCCTAGCACATGTACAAGTTCTGAATGCCAGATCCGTGTTCCTCCATGCATTTGAAAGATAGTCCATGATAAAAAATGTCACCATCAGAACGCTGGAAGCCGAACCATCTAGAGTGCACCCTCGTTCTGGGCTTGACATTGTAGTACGCGCTTCCCTTCGTCACACTCGCCCTTCAGGTTTCCGCCCCCAGCGCTTGATCCCATCTGGGCCTCCGTCAGCGTTGGTCGTCTCCAGTCCCTTTTCCTCCATGTGTTTCTTTCTTCCCCCCTCTCACCCGGGCCGCTCGGTACTTCGGTTCGTCCTTGCTGACCGTTCGGTACTCCTCAGAACTTGCACCTGCTTGACTCCATGGACAGGGCAGTGGCTCGAATGCGCTCTCTGACCTTGTATATAGGGTCATCTGGTGGAGGCGCGCCGTTGCCGTCTACAAAGCAGCCTAGGGGGAGGCTGCCGGACCGGCTAGGGGCAGGATTTTGGCTCTCGACAGGCATATTATTGTGTGGATCGACTGGTGTGTTTGAGACTGGGCACCTCGCGGGAGGCTGAGACATCGAAGCACGATTGGATGAGTGCACGGGACATTGGGTGGACGGAGAGGTATCGATAACGGCCATGAGGAAGAAATGGCGTGGAGGAGCCTGGTGCAATATACGGGTCGCCGTTGCGTGTCAGCAACCAATCACGACAGGGAAATTACTCCCCTGCTGAGGGTTTGATTGGACCTACCGGCGAATGCAAAGAGTCAGTACGTACAAATGCATTTCTGATGTAAATTACGTGTGAACATGCTTCGGGCAAGGCGAAGTGGATCCGGGGTACAGCTTCTGTGTGCCGGAGTACGATTCAGGACCCTGAGCGTGAGGAGTCAAGTGATGCGACGTACTCGTACCGGGACCAAGGGACTGCGGTCATACTGCCCAAAAAGTGCGTGAACATTCAAACTGCCGTCACAGACCATTGGTCGATGACCATCGAAGTCCTAGGATGGTACTAAGATGCATTTTCTTTCCTATAGGAAACGTAATCGGCTCAGTCGTCGTCGGATTGGAAGCCAGTCCCCCTGGTCTCACGAGTCTCCGCAGCAGCCCGGGGTGAGAGAGTTTTCGATCGACATCCGTAACGGAACTATCCCCCAGTATTTGGCATCAGCGAATCTGTCCGTACCGTACACGGGCTACATCCTCTCTACTGGATAACAAGTCACGAAGAACCCGTCTATATGAAAGTGGGCGCACACCTAAGCATTCTCTTTGAATAGCGCGTGGAATATACCACACCGCGTGGCCGGCGGAAATCCGGGGAACGATCACATAAGTAATTGATTGTTCTCGGAAATTGAACGAACGTTGGGCGGGGTACTTATACAATCAAGTACGTCCAGATTCATGTCACAGTTGATCATGTGCGGTCAAAGTTTTGCCCAGAGGCTCGCCGGGACCCACCGGCTTTCGGGCTGCCGTCACGGGTGCCACTGATCACCATGTTCCCCAACGGCTAGAGACCTTTGTATTCCTCATCCCAGAGACGTGACCCACCGTTTTTGTCTAACCGATGCCGGTAGTGAAAGCGACCCGTGATGGCAGTGCCGGCGGATTTTTATCTAGCTCCTGCGATGAAATCGACCAGTATTTGCTTTGCTTCGTGGTTATAATGGCTGTCTTCATTCGAGCGCACCATCACAGTGTTGTAGCATGTGCGTGTCGTATCTGTACTTTGGTCCCGTCCTCTTCTGCTAACAGACTTCGTCATGAATGGAAGGGCTCCAATTCAGGGAATTGGACGTTCCTTCAATTGAATCGCTGTGACGCAATCCACGTTCCCATCAAACGATGATGATTAAACTGACGTCCTGACACCACAGCATTTTCACGTCGACCTCGTCCTCGCAGGCTACTGATCTGAGGGCACCGACAGTGCGTGAATCAGTTCGAAATAACAAGCAGGCGTGCTTGAGACACAATTTCGGCTTTGGTTACCCACAGGCCATGACCATCCACGTCGAGATTCTTCTGCGTCTTCAACATTTTTGGGGCCGAGGAAGATAACGTTCAGACTAAATCGTTGGACACGTAAATGACGGTGTGTAGACCCCTGTTCTGTCCGCTTGCGCCCACGGGGTAGAATGTTCCGTGAGGCGGGGACTTATTCTCAAGTTCAGTCTCGGACCGCACGTCCGTGTTACGGATCCAAGGGAGATAAATAGACACCACAGACCGGGTTGCGGACTCGTGTCCCAGCTCCCTCAGCCTCTTCCCTCTCAGCATGAGTGACCCGAACAAGACTCCTGCTGAAGTCCAGTTTGATACTTCCTCTAGGTTCGAATACCCAGGCGGTTGGAAAATCCGTAACAACTATCCTCGTGTCGATGATCCCGCCCCGCCGGATGAAAAGCCATGGATCGATATATGTTTCAAAAAGAACCCGGAGGATTATGCCAATGCTCTCCTGAAATATGTCCATGAGGGTAATATTGAACATAATTTCGACGTTTGGAAAAACAAGGTAAGTTCTTGGAAGGTTTCTCTTCGCTTGCTCCGGTGATAACCTTGATCTAGATTCGCGACTGGTATCACCCACCGTGGCTCCACTACGGGGACAAGGGTCGCGAGCCAGTTAATGGCCTCCATTATGGTGGCCCGATTTTGCCGACGCGCCTCGGGAAGTACCAGGATCGGTACCTACAGGGGTGGCTGAACGGCTACTACAACAGGGAGGGTCAGTGCAATAAACTGACCCATTCTTTTTGTTTATTCTGATGTACGGCAGCTGCTACACTCCTGGGTAAGATATGGGGCGATCCAAACGATCCCTGTTGGAACAAAGGAATCCTTTTCGGTCCCGGATCCGTCCTCTGCGAGAATGTTTTTGTTGATGATGACGACGGGGCGATCACTTATCTCAAGGGTGCACCTGAGGTTGACGCCCTCATCGCAGTTCGTCCTCCCGACCCACACACAAAGCCAGACCCCTCGAAGCGTCTGGATAAACCCGTTCGTCTTCGCCTCCTCCAAAGTGATGTTCTAGCAAAAGACTGTCGGTCTCCCACTGGCTGGGTGTTCGCCAGCTTCATACACGATAGTACCAAGAAGAATCTTGACGCCGTAGGTGGCACCGTGTTCATGCTTGAGAACGATGCTGAAATTCACCCTCCAGCCGAATCCGTGGAATAACCTCATTCCAGTTGGAGTTCAGTGGGGTAACGACCCGTCTTTGGACCAAACGGCGCATGATAAGGGCATCTTGCCTTCTGAGTGTTGGATCAACACTCGTGCTCTAGAGATAATTGATAGTCAGAAAGGAGACGCGCCATGGTTGGGTTGGCATGGTCGCTTGAACGGGTGAGTTCTCTTTTTCTGACTGAAATCAATGTCATTGAATATGTGTCGATCGCAGACCGGTCGACAATTTCATAAGCACTTGCGCGTCTTGCCATGCGGTGGCTCAGATTGTTCCCGAGAGTGTAAAAGATCCTAGTGGTCCAATTCAATCCCCTACGCCTAAGAAGGTTCCCCCGGAAGATGGAAGACCCGGTGTTTGGATTCAGGAGGACGAACGTGGGCAAAAATGGTAAACTAACAAGCCTCTCGTTGTCGTCTCCAAGGTTCTCACTCGGATTTTGCAGGTTCCGTAACTTGAAAGACGGGCAGCCGTTTGATCCGGGCTGCATTTCAACCGACTACAGCCAACAGGTTCGAATTGGTATTGAGAACTATGAGCTCTGGAGGCGTACGAAGCCCTAGCCACTCGCTGCCTCTAACAACCCGCGTTTGGACCTATCGGCTCCGCGTGCCGTCCTCGTTTAGACCCCCACCTGATCCATGCTCGAAGGGCAAGCGATGCCGGTGCCAAGCGGTCTCTTTGGTCTGTATTCTTGTTTCGCAACAGTGTATCTCGCGTTTCGTTGGTTTGTGACCTCGTCTGTTCATCGTCTTGTCTAACAACAAAAAAAAATAACAAAAAACAAAACAAAAAAAGGTTCTCTTGTAATGTGTTGTGTTGTACGATTTAGTTGGTATCTCCTCCATGCCCTTCATCAGTTTGTGTGTAGTTCATACCCAATTGGCTGTGTTCTGCCGTGTGTCCCGTACGATTTGGCTGGTGTGTCGTTGCGCCCCCTAGCACGTGTACAAATCCTGAGGCCTGAATGCCAGACCCGAGTTCTTCTATTATGCACTTGAAAGTAGTTCATGATCAAGAATGTTACCATCGGAACGCTGGAAGCCGAACCATCTGGAGTGTACCCTCATTCTGAGCCCGACATGGTAATACGTGCTTCACTTCGTCACATTCGCCCTTCAGGCTTCCGTCCCCAGCGCTCGGTCCCGTCTGGGCCTTCGTCAGTGTTGCTCGTCTCCGGTCCATTTTCCTTCATGTATTTCCTCCTTCCCCCGTACCTCAGCTTCTCGACCAGGCCGCTCGGAACTTCGTATGGTTCGTCCTTGCTGACCGTTCGATACTCCTCGGAACTTGCGCCTGCTTGACTTCACGGCCAAGGCGGTGGCTCGTATGCGCTCTCTGCGGCATCCGACGTGCCGCCGACCTTGTATACAGGGTCGTCTGGTGGAGGCGCGTCGTCGCCATCTGCAAAGCAGCTTTCGGCGCCGTGTGAAACGGGGCTTGGCTGGTCAGGCAGCCGTCGAACGATGCGGCTTCCGTGGATAGCACGGGGAAGAAGCTTGTAGTTTAGGCGAGTCGAGTGGGGTGCAGAGTCGACGGAGCATCGTTGTTTTGAGTGGGAACAAAACAGGGGCCAACTTGGTATGCCATTGAGTCCACCACTCGGAGCGACATCATCGTGCATCGTCTTACCGAGCTTCACGGTATTGTACTCACATGCCAAGTAGTGGTACACAGTGTCGTACCTAGTTGTAGTGCTACAGTTCAAGTTATTCGGCGCCTTTCTTCTTCTTATCTTCTGTTATTTCTACATTTGCCGGGGGGATTCCCTTGAAGATCCCCGTGTTACCCTCGATCAGTTCCAGAATCTCGTCAGAGACGTCCCCTTGCACGACAATTTCGTCTTGTCCTTGGTTATTTTTCGTAACGGACGCACCCGTCGCGAATTTCTGCGCCAAGAACTTGGCTGCTTTCTTCAGCTCAACGTCTATCCCGCATGGCATGCCCATCAGCAGCTCGCACAGGCACGCAGAGGGAGATACCCACCAAATGCTTCAAGCCCATGGATAGCCGTAACAAACTTGCGCTTGTTTCGTTCGATACGCTTGATCGTGACCTGCGACGACTGAAGAAGCAGTTCGATTTAAGGGTAAGAAAGTCACCGAATTGGAGTGCGAACCAGCTTTTTCTTGAGAGCGGCATTGGCCTTGGCTTCCGCCTTTGCTTCCTTCTTCGCAGTGTCCTCCTCGAGCTTGGCCTGATCTTCCAAGCTGAGCGTGCCAAGCTTCGACTGGAGAGCCTCTGATCGGCATCGATCGTCAAGGGCCCAACTCTGAAGTGAATTAGAGACGACTCACCCTCCGAGTAGTACTTCTCATATAGCTGTGGGTGAGCCGCACGCAGCCATTCTTTGCACTTGGTCAGACTCGACCCAAATTCACAATACTCTGGAGGGAACGTGCAAACTATGACGAAAGAGACATGTTCAATCGGACAGCGCACGAGACAGGAGAGTCGTCATACCTTCGCAATAGAGGACCTGGACAGGTTGAACCACTTGGGGTTCTTGCTGGTCGGTCGCAGACATGGGTCAGACCAGCGCAGCCACGTGACACGGTCGACGACTTCCCATCATAGCCTGGAAAAATCCAACGCACGGCCTGCAGTTGCACCGTACTATTCTTTTCAGCGGGCCTGAACGTCACCTGGAACGAAATCAAACTTCGAAATGTCCGATTGCCTTAACCCACCCCTCTTCCCGATTCGCTGTTACGCCAGTGTTGGGCTTTGCCCGCTCCGAGCCTGCAAGCGCCGTTGCTGGGATTGCTCATGTATTTAGGGCGTTCATTCCAGCCTCCACACGTTTCTTTCTTGATCCTCCAGACAGCTCGGATGGTCCCCCGCGTGCCCCTTGGTGCTCAGATTCAAACGAGCGACCGTGTGCAACCCTCCCGAATCTCGAACCAGTTCCCGCAACTCCTTGCCCTCCGTCTCGGTTCTGCTTTCATGTCATCCTTTGTCAGGTCGAATCCAAATCCATGCTGTGGTTACGATGTTATTCCCGGTGCCCTAGTTTCTGAGGCTAGGCCTTGATGGGATGCTCGGAGACGGTGGATGGTAAGGCACACATCCTCTCTCCTTCCTTGACTGTGAGCTGAGCAACAGTAAATTTAGCCGAGCATCTCAGACTCAAACACCCTTGGCCCCACGAATCATTGAACAATCATTTGCCACGGGCAAAATCCTTTGGTGCATTTTTTTCTCGTTTGATGTAGGTCTCTATTCATAGATAGAAACCGGGTCATCAGAGCACGGGGGTTTACAACGGCGAGCGTCTCAAAGCTGTTTACGTTGCGATGTCAAGGTCGCGAGTCCATGGAGTGGCCTACGGCTAGCCCGAGGCCCCAAACCGTGGAAAACAAGGCTACTGGACTTTTTTTTTGATATGGCGTCCTCGTACCAAACGAGCTCAGTCGTCGTTGCTTTCCTTACGGGATGGCTATCCCCGTCATCTGGAGCAGACCGTTGAAGCCATCGCACTCCCCGCGGATTCTTTTCCCACACAGTAAGACACTCCCCTGGCAGTCTGGCCCCTGTACAGGTCGCTCCTCTCTTCTTGTCCGTGAATCCAGTTCCAGTCGCACGTCTTGGAACGACCAGCTAATGCTCTCGAGTTCTCGAGGTTCGTTTTCTTTTAGAAACAAAGTCTGCTTGTTGTATGTTCCATTCACTTTAGATGACGTAGTGGGCGGCAGACAGACAGGGACGACTAGAACAGAGTGCGCCGCGTGAAGCGTCAGAATTCCTGAACTTATTCTACTCTCCTCTCGTGGAAGGGAGGGATGGGGCGGAGGAGAGAGAACTGGGTAGCTGGGGCATGGAACGTCGTCGGTGCATACCCCTTTCCCGTTCAAACCACTCAGTGGGTGAGTTCAAGGCAAGGTCAGTAATCGAGGGTTCATCATGACACCCGCCTCAGCGATCCCGATTCTCGAATACACACGTCCGCGCATTCTTGTCCTTCTTTGATCAATTCTAAGCCTTTGTTCTCTTACGGTGACGCGAGCACACAGGAGCTTGTCGCCCGGCCAAGCCAGAGGGTATGATCCCCCAACACTACTGCATGGACACCAGCGAGCGGTGGATTAGTCTTCGCGTCGTACAGAAGAATAACTCCGCCGGGCAAAGTGAAGCGATGACCATGGGCTCCCGGCGGTCAACCTGGATGCTCATTTATGCCTCGCCAACGAACAGACCAAACCGTGCTTAAGAATAGCACGAGAAACACATTGTCACTGAAATCTGACTTTATGGCGACTTCGTTTCGAGACCATTTTCCCCGGCAAGGGAATGGATGCTACTCATGACACTAATCTCAGTTTAGCACAGCTTAAACCATGGGAGAACGTAAAAAAAAAAAGGAGTGGAATGGATATCTCTGCGTCGCTCGCCACCTTACGTTGCTCAAAACCTGCGTAATAATGAAACATCACTCAACGTCCATCGACGTCGGCTCATCATCCCCCTCAGAGGTGGATATTGTGGGCGGTAATTGCTGCGGCGGCTGGTCAGGCGAAGGATGCTGTGCTGATGGTGGCGAAGGCGTGCGCTGCGCAGCTTGCTTCTTTGATCTCGCGGAAGGGTTAAAGAAGCCGCACTTGGGGCAAGCGTACTCTGTCAAGACGGCAGTCAGCAGGCAGCACACCGTAAGCATGCGAAATAGAAGACTGACGCGTGTCCTCCCACACGTTTTCCTTGACGAGACCGTTGTGTGTAAAACACCTCTGGCAGATGAGCGCATAGCGTGAGGCAGCGACGGTCGCGGATTGTTCGTCGTCATCACCGAGGATCGCGTCTGCAAGCTTGTCATACCAGTGTTTACGGGCTGCTTGGATAGGCTGGGGAACCGCTAGACGGATCGTGGCGTCAGCGTAACAAGCGACTTGATGAATAGCATCACATACGCGACAATTGCAGCACTGGCCCTCGAACCTGACCGTTAGGTGTCTCCAGACGTTGTTGCTGAGGAGGCTGGGGAGGCTGTGGTGCAATCGGGGTCCGGGGAGCGGAGGGAGGAGAGATGTGTCGCCTCCGCAAAGGTGTGGCCCCTGAGTTAAGCGGCGTCGGTTCGTCGTACTTTTCAATGAGATTGCGCGTGTTGTAATAGTTGGTTTTCTTCTTGATCTCTTCTACCGTGTCGCGCTGCTTCTTGAGTACCACCATGAGCGTTTTTTCTGAAGCACGAGGCATGAGTGGCGAAGTCGAAGCCAAATGACGAAACGGACGCACCTTCACGATTGCCCTTCCACGAGTACCATATCTGCATCATCCGCCGTGCGAACAAGATTCTGGCCCGAGAACGTGAGCCAAGCATTCAAGGACGAACGCCATGCCACACACAAAATCGGTCCAACAACCATCCCCGCCGTGCCGGACTTGGAGTCGTGCCACGTCGTGGGCAGCGACCGTGTATACCATAGGATGACATAGGCAAACCAGATGAAAAACGTTCCAAGCGTGAACTGTAGCGTCGTACGCCGTTCGCGCAGGCGGATCTCAGCGAGACGCGTCTGACGCTTTTGCACGTCTGCCGCGAGTCCAGCAAGGATTGCCTCGTAATCTTCCGAGTTTCCCTGTGGAACACGTCAAGGCTGAGTGTTGGAACTCGATGTGGGGAACGATGAGCAGACCTTCTTAAACCATCTGGTGAGGAAGGACATGGCGCGTGGAGAAGCGAGCAGAAGCCTGGATGCGCCTCAATTTAGACGCATTCGCTTAGCACAGCCACTGCATTGTAGGCCTTGGTCAGACCGTCCACCCGCTGACATCTACCACAGTGCTTGGAACGGAAAACAAAAGCGTGTTCTGAAGCAGCGCCTTTGACCCGTTGAATCCGATACTGATCCTTTGCTTGTCTTTCCCATTTCACTGACGCATTTACATACCTCCATAGACTTACTCTCCTCAGCTAGCGGTGGCTCAGACACCCAACCGTCTCGTAGGCTGGTTTTCAAAGATGTTTTCTGTCTCTAAAATCCGACAAAAATTTTATGGTCGAACAAGGGTGTTGTATAGCCGGAACTCTCGCAACTGGGTAGGTCTCCCTCCAAGCAGAACTGTATGCTGACCGAACGAGTTCTACCTCCAACGCTGGAAGTGGGCGCAGGTGCAGCGAGCTCAGCGGCTCTATAAACGTGAATTGGACGCTTAGCTTCTCGACAGCGCCACACCCTAGATAGACACGCTCAGACTCGGTACGATCCCTCAAACAAACCGACCGCTTCCTTTAAGCAACCTTTGTGGTCGTGTCACTGCCACCCCAGCAGTCATCCGAGTCGTGCTAGGAGAAAATGCAAGATTTCAAGGTAAATCGGGTCCTATCACATTCAAATGATAACAGGACAAGCGAACGGCGTTCCGCAGACTTGCGAGATCATGCGTACGGCGGGGGCCAAAGAATGAGCGGTGAAGAGTATGCCCTACCACGCAGTGAGCACTTCTTATTGTTATAACAATCTTGACGCCTGAATTGCCAGAATGGCAAACGGGTTGCTCCTTGCGTTGGCATCAGACTTGATGTCAGGGCAAATAACCGTTAAAATTAGCTTGAGTAATGAGTGGCGTACTGGGACCAAGTTACCGTGTGATTGTGGGCGTTGAACCCCCGGCCTGGAGTTTCTTTGAACATGAGGGCCAGGTTTGACACGCTCCGAGTGTCCGTGCATTAAGACTCGCATACTCAAGTGACTAATTGGATTGATTATATAATCCAACCCTGCTTGATAAGGTAAGGAGAGCGTTTGACATCGATTGCTCATCTTGACTCCCTTTGCCCGATTTTCAGGGATGCCGCCTTCAGCATCGAAACAAAAACGCCTTGCAGAGAAGGCTGCAAAACAAGCAGCGAAGCAACAGAGCGAAACCGCGACGTCTACCTCGACGCCTTCTGGATCGGTAATTGGTAGCGCGGCCAACACACCACTCACCAGCGTCTCCGCCGCAAACAGCACCGATGACCTGAGTTCCATGGCAAAGCTTCAAATCGCGACAGAGAGGTGCGTGTTATGTTTAGTATTCGCGTAAATCCTTGACTGAGCGTCGCGTAGGAGCGCCGCAGGGGTGCTCGTCTCTGATGCAAAGGGTCGGGATATCAAAATAGATTCTTACACTCTTTCGTTTCACGGCCGCTTGCTTGTCGAGGGTGCCCAGATAGCTCTCAATTACGGTCAGCGGTACGGTCTCTTGGGTGAGAATGGGTCTGGAAAGGTGCTATCAGCCATCTTTGTTACGTGCTGATCGCTCACGACACCAACAGTCCACTTTTCTTCAATCCACGGCAGAGCGCGACATTGAAATTCCTCTTCACATCGATATTTACCTCGTAAGAGGAGAAGCTGAACCATCCGACGTGAACGCGGTCGACTTCATCATTGCTTCTGCGAAAGAAAAAGTTGCCAAACTCGAGAAGCGGATCGAGGATCTTTCCATCGCAGAAGACGTGGACGAAGCAGCCCTTGACGCCGCGCACGAGGAGCTCGAAGAACTGGATCCGAGCACGTTTGAAGTCAAGGCGGGGAGCATTCTCCACGGTCTCGGTTTCAGTCAAGAGATGATGCGGAAGCCGACCAAGGATATGAGTGGTGGTTGGCGAATGAGGGTGGCCCTTGCTCGAGCCCTGTTCGTGAAACCTCATCTGCTGTTGCTGGATGAACCAACCAACCACCTCGATCTGGGTGCTGTCGTTTGGTTGGAGGCATACCTGTCCACATACAACCACATCCTTGTTATCACGTCCCACTCGCAAGATTTCATGGATTCCGTGTGTACAAACATCATGGACCTGACGCCGAAGAAAAAGCTTGTGTACTACACCGGTAATTATTCGACCTACGTTCGTACCAAAAAGGAGAACGAAGTGAACCAAATGAAGGCGTACAACAAACAACAGGAGGAAATTGCACACATCAAAAAGTAAAGCGGTGCACGTCCCTAACAGAGATAATGTGCTGATCTGCTCTAATCAGGTTCATCGCATCGGCCGGTACATACGCCAACCTTGTGAAACAGGCTAAATCAAAGCAAAAGATTATCGATAAAATGGAAGCCGCAGGTCTCATAGAAAAAGTTGAAACACCACGGCCCCTGCGCTTCCACTTTGAAGATATCCGCAAGCTCCCACCTCCAATCATCGCCTTCAATGATGTCGCCTTTTCGTACTCGGGAAAACGTGAAAATTACCTGTATGAGCATCTGTCGTTCGGTATCGAGTAAGTGACGAGCTGCGATCTACGTGGCGATTTTTCCCAGCTCACACCATAATCTACAGCATGGACTCTCGCATTGCCATCCTTGGTGCAAATGGTGCGGGAAAGTCCACCCTCCTAAACCTTATTACCAGTCTCCTCCAACCGTGCGAGGGAACGGTCTCTAAGCACGCCGCTTTGAAACTAGCGAAATACTCGCAACACTCTGCTGACCAGCTTCCATACGACAAATCACCCATCGAGTACTTTCAAAGCTTCTTTGCTGAGAAATATCCCGATAAGGATGCCCATGTGAATCCAGCCAGCCTCCTAATTACGCATTTGTCTCACACTGGTACAGGCATGGCGACAGCAGCTCGGCAGATTTGGTCTATCCGGCGCGCATCAGGTTGCTCCTATCAGACAACTTTCGGATGGTCTACGCAATCGGTGAGAAGACTGATGTCGGAAAGGATTGAATTGGGACTGATCGATTAAACTAGCGTCGTGTTCGCACAGCTGGCGATGGAGCATCCACACATCCTTCTGCTGGGTACGTGGCATCGTTATCTTGGTAATTATGGAATGACGCAAACGCCCCGCTGGCTAGACGAGCCCACTAACCATTTGGACATGGGTTCCATTGATGCTCTGGCCCTTGCCATCAAGGAGTTTGAAGGTGGTGTTGTGATTGTTTCGCATGACTTCCGTGCGCATCGCGTGGTTCCTCCTTTGTCTGTCATGCCAGCTAACGTGTCCGTTCCATGGCTAGGCCTCATTTCCCAAGTTGCCGAAGATCTCTGGGAAGTCAAAGACAAGACCGTCCGCAACCTCTCGAAGGAGGATATTACCATCGTCGACTATAAAAAGAATCTTATCCGGCAGAGTGCGTCTTCCGCGACGATTCCCACCGGTGGATACCTGATATTTGTCTTTAGGTCAAACAGCGCTAGAGAAGGCAAAGCTCATCAGCAAGAACGCGGCCAAGGGCAAGACATGATCAACACTGATGCCCCACTTTCACCTCCACCTGCACCATACGTCCACCGCCTGTCCGTCTTGCGCTCCACACCGTGGCCTTGCCTTAGATCTGATTTTACATGTACACCTCTCTCGACCTTGCCCACTCACATGTAGCCCGCCCATCTCTTTTTCCGCAATGCCACTCGTTTCCGCCTTGCTGTGAACCCGTGACGTGTGATGTCGTGCGTTTTGGGCGGATCGGCTGAACGGATCTCTCGTCAGTGCTTTTTCTTTTCTTTATTCTGGTGCACGCGCCGGCGCCGGAGGGGTGTGGGTTCTCCGAGGGCCCGTGATTGCGGCGCCACCACGACGGATTGAATGGAGAGACGACAACGCGTGTACCATGAGGCCGACATTTTGGAGCCATGTTGCTGTCTTTTCTTTGAAACCTAACTTTGTATCCTCCGCTCCGGGAGATAATCGATCTGACTGAAGACTGAGCGGCTCTGATCGTTCTATCGGGGCCAGTTGACTTGGAAGTCGACGGCCGGCGGACGGACGTCACCCATTTCCATTCCAAACGCCCGTCCGTGCGGGTCTCATGAAGCATCGGTCTCTCCAAATAATTTTTTTTCGGACCGCGGGCCGTCGTGCATGGCATGCGTTCCTTTCAGGTCGTTCAGTCACGTTTCGTATCGCTTTCAGTACGCCCATGATTGTCAGGTTCGTGAACGAAGGAGGAGGCTGCCCTCGCACCGCCGATCGCCCCGGCGCGGGGCAAGTGGTGCTCCGTACCGTAGCCCATGCGCGATGCGCAACATACATACCCCTCTCGGCCCCAAAAACGAGCACCGGCGATCGCGAGACGCTGAACTGGAGTGGAACGCCCGAGTCCGCGATGTCGAAAGTTGGACGCGGCGGTCGAACCGCACGACGAGACCAAAAAGACGACATGCCGTCCGTCGTGTGCGCGACGTTGCTTTGCCGACGACGACGAGCGGGGAACGCGGTGCTGATTCGACGCCCGCCCTTGGGGTCGGCCGACGCGAGTTCGCCTCCCCGGGCCCCACGGATTGGACCCGTCGTCATGGTCGACGATCGGCGGTCCATTGCGATCCACGGACGACTCGGCGCGCGTCCAAACTCGGAGAGCGACGTCCCCAACTTGCTCGGGGTATCCGGTCCGATTCCCCCGCGGAAGCCATGCACGCCCGTGCAGCGCGACGGGCCCGCATACATGCGCATCGCCGCGCGTATGTAATGTGCGCCCTCGGGAAAAAAGCCGGCTCTCTGTTCGCGTCCCTCGCAGTTTCTTGTTTGCTCTCGTCCGACGCAACCGTCAAGCACGAAGAAAAAAGGAGAGGCACGCGACCAGTTTTTCACCGATGCGTTCCTACTTTTATTTTTTATTTTTTATTTATTTCTGTTTTTTTTCTTATATTATGCCCCGGTTCGTTCATATCGACCGAACAGTGGGAATTTGCGCACAGGTTCACGCCATGCGCGCGCACGCCTTTCGAGCACGGTCCGCGCTCAAGCGTTCCTTCAACTCGACCGACACATACACTCCCCCACATCGGATGTGAGAAGCAGCCTGCATGTTACGTTGGGGCGTGCGCGACAAGAAGCCGAGCGCCGAAGAAAGGACAGACAGAATGAGATAAATAACGAATAAAGAACGAACAAGGCGGCCTCTCTCTACTTTTCACACCACGTCCATCGGACGTGGACGACGACACATTGCAGCGCGACGAGAACCACGACACGGCCGGTGGCGGGCAACGAGGAACGGAACGAACAGCCTCACACGGGCGGGAGGGCGGCGGTGGCAACCGGGTGCACACCAGAGTGCGACGATGGCGACGGTTGCGACGGTGGGATCGCCCGTTCCTGATACCCGCTGGGCAGAGGGAGCTGCTCGGCCGGGGAGTCGCCGACGACGGGGCACGAGGTGTGACTAGGCAGCGGAGGCAGAGGGACGTGGCCCACAGCCGGGCTGGGAGAGTGGCCAGCATGGTCATCGGTCAGCTGTTGCAACTTGGGAGCAACAGCAGGAGGACCACGGTAATACGGCTGAGGGGAGCCATGGAGAGGGAGAGGCAGAGGGCCTTGCTGTGGATACACGCCGTACTGCTGGACGGGGGTTCCTTGAGAGGGGTCGTGCTGGGAGTAGGGCAGTGCAGCAGGTGGTGGGTGAGAGACTTGGTGGGCGTACACGTTGTAGGGCTGAGTAAGAGAGACATCGGCGGAAAACACATCGTAGTGTACGATAAATGGTGGTGCCGCTGCTGCATTGAGCTGCCGAGGTTGGGTCACTGACGCAGGGTTGCCGGCACCGGAGAAGACCCGGCCAGCGGCTTCTTTGACAGAAGCGGTCCAGACGGCTCTGCCGCGGACGGCATTGATGATGGCATACAAGAAGACGACGTCGTAGTATATGAACGCTGCGAATCTGATAATGAGCACGCAAAATTCGAGCAGGCGAAGAAAGGAGGTCATCATGCCTGCGAAGAAGTTGAGGAATGCAAACGCTTCTACGACCGTGAATTCATAACAGATCTGATTGGCTGTAAGATCTGGAGATCGAATGAGCCCGCTCCGGTTTGACTGGTGCAGCCGAGGAGACCACCGACTCACAGTCGTTGGCGCAGCCATCAGGAAAGTAGTACGCTCTGTCGGCGAGGGTATCGCCAGCCATTCCGACCCACAGCACCCACAAAACGACTGTCACGTGATCCATCCATAAGCTAGTCTCAAATCGATGACCGGCTGTCACGCACAGAACCAGACGATTTCGAACACAATAAAAGAAGTGAACACCCGGCGGCGGAGGGTGCCCAGCACCAGGCTATGCACGCAGTCAAGCTAACCAAACAAGCGAAGCAGGGGGTTTCACTCACAACAGCGGAAGGGAGACGACGGTCAGACATGCCACACCAAGTCCGAGTGGAACAAAGGACGAGTAGACGTCCGTGTATCCGTCGACCAGGTACTCGATGTGGGCGCAGATGCCCAACACGACGAGCGAGAGAAGCGAAATGAGCGCTGAAAGTTCGGTTGAGAACTTGAGAACCGGTTCTCGTTCCGGATGGCCATGACTCACTAAAGGCGATTGTTCTGATCAAAGGAATGATGGCCGCCATCTGCTCACAGCGGTGGTAAAGTGGCAGAGGGGGTTGTGCGTGCTGAGCGCGGGGATGAAAAGCACCAATGCGAGAATTGCCGTCATTTTTTCAATTACAGCTATGCCAAATAGCGACTTGATTTCAGGCCGCTCTCAGGAAAGTGGAGCGACACGTCCGTTCCCGTAAACCGGAATGGGCCCGAGATGTCGTGACATAAATATGCCAGCCGTCTGACACCGTGAAAAGATCAAACTGGGATCCTTGGAAACCTGGGAAAGTGAGTGGCTCATTGTCTCCACCGCTTCTGTGAACGTGCAAACATACTGAACGTAATGTGAGTGCTACCACGAGCAACGAGGAGTCGGCCACGACTGCAAAACGTTGACAGAATAAATGAAGGAAAGAAAGATGGTATAATTCAGGGTCGTCCCGGCGGCAAAACAAGCTCGATAAGCCATGACGGTTTTGTAAAGGGCATCTGGAGAGATGGTGCACTGTAACGTGATCGCTTTGATGACTTTCCGGACCAGAGTGCTGTGATTGGAGGACGGCTGAACGAAAAAGGACAAAGTTTGACGACGGCTTCAATGATGTGCTATTCAGGCTAAAGGCTTATGAGAGCGAAGTGATGAGTCCAAACCCGAGTGCTGGAGGGCGCGCTTTGCACAGGTTCAGACCATGTTGTGAGAGGAGGTTCGCGGACTCGTCAACCCGGCACCTGCTGCAATGGTGAGCAGGAAGAAGAGGAATCACCTCACGCCGACAACCACCGAACTGAGCGTTTGTCGGACGGCGCTGGGACCGGGCGAAGACGAGTCTGAGAAACGGTCTCTCGGTGGGACATGGGACGACGCATCCACCGTTTTCGGTGCAGGCCAGCGAAGCGAAGGCCGCCGTCAAAGCTAGCCAAGGCGACCTGGGAACTCGCTGCACTAGCTTCGATGCTTACGCACTTCACAAGCGAATCGCCGCGATGATCGGTCCCGTTTCAACATGCGGTGGAAATCAGTTCAGCCAGAGAGAGAGAGCGCGAAGAGAAATGCAGAGAGAGGAGAGCCGCCCATAAGGATCACATCCACTCCAAGACACCCGGACCTCTTCTCTCGCACCTCCGACATCGGAGCATCCAGGAAGGCGTAGTCATTTCAAACCACCTGAGACAGCCCGGTGCACGTCGGGTCCCGTCGTGTCACTGGCTAGCGACCGAGTGGTGTATCTTATTTTTGGGTGTAACGCGCATCGCATGTCAGGCCGACACAAGAACTCGTCGCGTCCGCGTTTTTCGTTGATCAGGAACCTCGAGCGATTCGACCCGCCGGGCGTCGTCCTTTTTCCACCCCAACCCCCCCCCGCCTTCCTCTCCACCTTTCCGCCACTTCGAGTCACGTTTCCTCAGGGCTGGCGGGCTGCACGTGGCCTGGCCCATCACGCATCGCGGATTCTGCTGATGCGCGTCTCAAATCCCACAACGAAGAAGAAAAGGAAGATGGGTCAAGAACGTTCGTTCGTCGTGTATCATGTCATGTCCGATCCCTAGCTCTCCGGACGATCGCGTTTTACAAAAGCAGTTCGAGTCCGATGGGGCGGCGTGGGCTCGTCATGCATGACAGACACGTCCACTTGGCGGAAAAGAAAAAAAAAAAAAAAAAGAGGCCGAGGACGCTCGAGTGCGCAGCACCCAACGTCCGACCGACGCGGCCGGCTCTCTCCCTCTCTCTTTTTTTTTTTTTGTTTTCTTTTTTACCCGTTACACGCGCCGGCAGTTTCAACACCCTCGACGTTCGAGGGTTCTGCCGCAAACGCTCGCGCGTACCCGATTTGGTCGTCCTTGTTCTCCCCGCTTCAGCGTCGGCTGACCCCGTGCTGCGCGCTCCCCACCCAAAATATATGGAAAAAAAAGAAGGGGGGCCGACCCAAGCGACACACGCACGCACCGAGCGAGCGACAGGCTTTCGGGACCACGTTTCATCCGACGGGGTTCCAACGCGACCGGAACCTGGTGTGTGTGTGTGTGGCCCGTCCGTGCGCGCGTCCATTGCGTCCGTCGTTGCGATTCAATTGATTCAGGCCCCGTTCGATGGCGCCCGCTGGCCCAAACGACGTGTCTCAGACGAACGGGGATCATTTCGACCTGGTTACACGCACTGGGGGGACATGATACATACCCGCTGCGCACGCGCGCGTGGCGCCTGACATTGTCACCGACGGGACGAACACGCGTGCGTGTCGCAAAGAAGCAGAGAATCGAAGACGATGACGACGACGGTGGTGGTGGAGAAAGGGTGCGGTACCGATATCCAGAATGCAATGAACCCGAGCGACACGCATGTCCGTTTGGCAGCAGGGCTATCTAGGCCAGGCCCAACGTTCTGACGGTCTCCAGGGCATGAGGGGCGCCTTTTGGGGGAGCACAGCCCCGCTACGACAGGCCCTCGAGGCAGTTCGGTCCAACCGCCCCCACCCCCGCTCCCAACTCCAAGTGTTTTTGCGTGTGTCCGCCGTTGGACGGAGAGATCGTCAACATTCCATACGCACGCAAGCACTCGTCCGCTACTCGGCTCGGCTCGGCCACGGTCCGGCGTATCTCGCCACGGCAAAAGCGGCAAAGCCCCGATCCAGTGAGGAAAATAGAAATAAGGACAAAGTTGGTGCTCCGACGCGACCGTGCGTCTTTTTTTTTTTTTTTTCTTCTTTTTCCTGATCCTTTGCTCTTCTGCCTCCACGATCCCATTTCCTCCTTCTGGTCATGGCATGACATGGTGACTCTCAAACCTTGTCCTTGCGGTGCTTGAAAAGGCACGCTTCCGTCATCCCACCCTTGCTTCGTCAGTGTGAACGCACACGTTGGTGACGCGCTCTCCTGACGGACCGCCCGTGCCATGATGCATGGCTGGATCATCTCGCACTCTCGCACGCTCTCTTAGAATGGGAGAGAATGCGAAAATAAGGAATAGAAGCAGGAGAACCACCTCCCGTCGGCCTCGACGGGATAACGGTACCCAGCCGGACGACGGACGGTGTGAACGCGAGAGCGGCCATGCCTCAAACACGCGCAGTGCATACTTGCACTTTTCTTTCTTCACGGCTGTCACAGCATAATTCTCATTTGAACGCAAAAGAGGGAGAGCGTGAGGGGAGAAACACGTTTCAATTTTTTCTCGTCTTCTTCTCTTCCTCGACGTCAGAGAAAGTAGTCCGCGGGCGGACGTTTCGCTGGGATCGACCGAACGTCCTATGGGGCGAGCGTGGCGTCAGTGGGTAATTCAGAGTCCCCGTGTGTAAGGAATGACAGGACGTCCCCCAAGTTCGGAGAGAGGTCCCATTAGGCCATGGGCGGTCAACTCCAACCCCGCATATCGCCTTTAGGTGGGTCGGAAGCAGAACAAAAAAGCCCCAGGACTTTACATAACGACATCTTGGAGAAATCTGGGACTTACCGAGGGAGCATGTGAGAAAACTTTGTATTCCTGGGCGAGATGCTCGTCCAGCTCAAGAATCGAGGCGACGTTCCCACACCTGAAAAGAAGGAAGATTTGACGAAAGAGAGGAGGAGGAGGACCGGAGATGGAGGTGAAAGAAATGGCGGACGCTCGCATGTGGAGGAGAACACGGAGAAAAGTGCACTTGAGACCGGCGACTCACCGATAACAATAGTTGGGAGCACTCCACACGGTGACGATAGTCCCGTCAAACATGAGCTTGTAGCCTTCCATCGCAAGCTGATGGGCGCGCGCGATGAGGTCAATTGCATTGTTGTGCGCGAACGTCTTGGTAATGTCAGCTCCGAACAAGAACCCCGCGCCCCGCGGAGATAAACCCCATCCGGTAATGTCTGGCAGTGTCCCGCGCCCCAATCGGCAAGGGGGGGAGGGGGGGAGGGGAGGGGGGGTTGGAAAGCACAACGTCAGCAAATGGCTGGCGAGGGAACGCACACACGGCGAAGAAACGCCTCACCGTCCGGATCTGACCAAAGCAGATCGCACATTGGTCCGTCATGAGGCACCTCTTGCTTGCGATCAATAGCACGGATCTAAAAGTGGAGACAGAACCAAACAGAGAAAGAGGTCGTGATTGAGCTTAATCCCCTCTGTGCGTGTTTCGGAGCCAGTCCTGCTCTGGCACTGAATAGGCTCACTATACATACTTGATCGATCGCCTGAAGGTTTGGACTCAGACCGCCGTGCACGCAGAACACCCGGCCGTCCACTATCGCGCCCAGAGCGAGGTAGTCGAACACCTCGCAGCACCACCGCCACACGTTCGTGCTCCCGTACTTGCGCTGGCACTCGTCGTAGAAGCCGTACACCTGCGTGATCTGGCGGGATTCGTGGTTTCCGCGGATGAGCGTGATGCGTTCGGGATATCGGACCTTGAGGGCGAGCAGGAGCAGGAACGTTTCTACGCTATAGAACCCTCTGTCCACGAAATCGCCTGCGGCGATCACGTATGAGCACGCTCGGGGGAGGGGGCGTAGCGCACGAGCACCCATCACGGCATACTGCATTCATTCCAAGGATAGGACGCACCCATGAAAAGGTAATTCGTGCCCGGACAAAAGCCGCCCACTTTGAAGAGCTCCACAAGGTCATAAAACTGGCCATGAATGTCACCGCAGATCTTGTGCCGTTCGTGTGTGCGTGGGATCCATCATGCCAACAAACGTGCGTGTGCAGGGGAAGAAGGGGCAGGAGACCGCTCGACCGTTCACACCCGTCGTGCATCTCGATTCGCAGTCGACGACTCACCGTCACAGGGGAGTCCACGGGCTGGACGTTCGCCTCCTCTATAAGGATCTCACGGGCCTTGAAGCATAGTCTCTTCACCTGTTCCTCGGATATTGGTTCACAGCGTGTCAGTTGTTCAATTTGCCTGGGGTGGACCGAGATGATTAGGCAACGAATTGATCGGAACACAGAAATGATGGGTGTAATAATGAGGAGCTGCGTGCACCGGGGGCGTGTAACACACCTGTCGAGGTCGCTGGGCATCTCTGATTGAAGATAGGACGCTGACTTGGAGTAATAGTGAGGTACGGTCGGTGGCACTGCACTGCCTTGCCAGCCGAAACGATCGCCTGGCGCAGGGAGGCTCCACTCACAGCAAGTACAAGATTCGATCTCTACTTCACAGCATGTTGCTAACACTGTACATCAGGCACATGCCCAAGGGTCACATACTCGGGACGACTGGAGGCAGTGTGTATAAACAATAATGTACAGTATCGTGCAGCATGTGTAAGAACTATACGGTATATGCTTCTGGGGGTAGTGTTGTAGGTCGGACCTCACATGGCGAGGTCCGGGTCTTGCAATGGAATGATACAGGAGAACCGATCCACGAGACGGGGGCGAAACGCAAAAGAAATAAGAGCTAATGAAAACAGGAGACGCGGACGGTGCCGCGAACGAGTGGTGCACTGCACGGAACACGGCGGAGCAGACGGGATAGCTTAGGATCTCCCCTGTAGGAGCGCATCGTGTTTCCACGTTGCTTGGTTGAGGGAGATGTGCGATGCGTGGTATGGATAGCTGTGTATGGACGAGTGCATGTACGAGCTCGAGAGCGGTGTCGGTGGGATGCTGGAAACGGGGGAGTGCTGTATGTGGGATACACGGATGTCGCCTCGGATCACGCGCTCGTCTTGGATGGGTGCCAAGATGGGAGGCGGGGAATCGTATCTTGGGAGGGATTGCTGTGGGATCATGGAATGGCTGTAGTTTCCATGAAGGATGTGGCTCTGCGACGACACGTAACCGTTGGCAAGCCCTGAGTGATCGGATACAGACTCGATAGCATGGTATGCGGCTCCAGGGTGCCTATCATCCTGATAGGCAGAGTAGCTGGGTGTGGGTGGTCCCGAAGCGTGTGAGTGCGGAGACACGGAGTGAACAGAGTCTGGCGACGGCGAGCTGACGGCGTGGTACTGGCTCGGATACGACTGGGGGTGTGAGATGTGTGAGATGGACAGACGAGATGATACGGAAGAAAGATGGGCAGAGGAGGGGGGAGAGTGGTCATGCGTGCTGTCCATGGACGCATGGCGAAGGGAAGAGGACTGGAGCCTTGGCAGAGGCGATTTTTCGTTGTAGGCATAGTCATAGGATGGATCCACCGCGCTCGTGCCAGACGCATGCGACGACGGAGAGACATAGCCGTAGTTGGAATGCTGAGTGGACTCGGTGTATGTCGGCGGGCTGTCGCTGTAGGGAGACGCCATGGGCGACGGGTGCGAGGGCATGTGGCCGTTCAGACCCTGGGGATGGGTTGAGAGGATCGGATAGCCGTTCTCCAAAGGGGTTGAGGAGCGGCTCGAGCTGCCTGCGGAGTGGATGTTGTCACCGTACATGTGGGACAGAGGGTAAGCCTGCACGAGGGCAGGAGGGGAGTCTGGGGGAGGGTTCGTCGCATGCTCCAAGGGCGGTGGGGGAGAGGGAGGGGTGGTCGAGAGACGTTCGGGCGTCACGATTGCCGAAGACGTCCGGCCGTTTTTTGCGCCATTAGCGCCGACGGCACGCGCGATCGCAGCGCGTGTGGCCGAGCTGGAGCTCCTCCGCGAGCCGGGCGAGAGGTGGATGCGATAGCTAGATGGGACGGATGAGCGATGTGTCAATGAAGACATTGGGCCGGAACAAGCGAAGCCTATAACTCCGTGCAGGGTCGAAATTGAAGAGGGGGTAGATCAGGCCAGGGAGAACGGTATGACGACGACGATGAACGAACAGGGGAACACAGGACGACGCGAGGGCGGGACACTCACTGCTGCTGGAGGTTGTCCTGCCTGGAACACCGGGTTTCGCAGCCAGGGAAGGGACACCTGTGGTTGCGCTCGCCGGTGTGAACACGGAGGTGGCGAGCAAGGTGGCCGCTGGTCGTGAAGCCACGGTCGCATGTGCTGCAGACATGCTTTTTCTTGGGGACGGGCTGGGTGCCGGGGAGGTTAGGGGGGGCTGCGACGGAGGCGAGGGGGGAGGTGGAGGGGCTCGAGTCGGAGAGATAGTGCTGGGGACTGTACTGGGAGTAGGCCAGGTCGTGTTTTGTGGGGTGACGGGGCATCTGACGGAGGAGGAGGAGGAGCGGATGATTGGCTTGCAGGGCTGCAGAGACGACGGGATCGAGCCTTGCGGAGGAAGAGGACTCGGAGGTGGTTTATGAGGAAGCACCTGTCAAGGCGGTACGGAAAAAAATACGTAACGGGATAAATTCAGGTGAAAATATACGGAATAAATGGGGTGTAGCACCCCAATGGGTCAGCAATATAATCCAGTGACAGTTCGGACCCTGAAACTGGCCAGTTCTCATTACGGCTCAAATTTGGCTTTCCCGTCATCGAGATCCCATCGCCAGCCGGCACATGCCGTCGTGCACGGATGCGCAAATACAATTTTCGGCGCGGAGCCTTTTAGCACCCTTCCAACGAGGCTTCCCTTGCGTGCGACGCGCTCATAAATAAGCTCGGGCTGCTTCCACGGCCCCAATCACCGCCCGCGCCAATCACATGCCTCCCCTGCACGTGATGCGTCAGCTGACCCCTCGCCCGTCTCCACAGCACGCCCCAGCACCAGGCGACGGCGAGCGCACACGCCGTGCGGTGCGTGCGTGCGTGCGATCTTCATCTTCGCTGGATCAGGCACGCCAATCCATCGCCACCCTGCCCTTTTCGGTCCCGTCCAGACGTAAACAACGTATCAACAACGTGCGATCAGACAGGTCACCCGCCTGCCATTTCAGCGTCGAGCAGTACGACATCTGGTGATCGGTTGGCGGTCATGAGCCCGATCGATGTGCCCGCCTTTCATCCTTCTCATCGTGGAAACACGTCTGCCCGGCCACCACCGTGCTCGCTCTCCCCACTTGGCGCCCATTCGTCGCTCTCCACCACCCGATCGCACACGCTCACCCATAATACGACATGGCCGTGTGCTGTGGCGCACGCCCTCATCGAAGCTTATCTCGCCCATGTCCGTCAACGCCTCTCCAAGCCCGCCCCGCGTCGGCCGATCGCCGTCTTCACAAGCTCATCACGACGAGCGAGCGTCGTTGGCCACTCATCGCCCCCCCTGGATCTCCGCGTATCACACGCCTCCTCTTCGGTGAGCTCGCCCAGCCCCGCGCGTGCACCCACCGGCACACGCGCACCAGCGAGCTGACAGTCTGTCGCGGACAACCCACATATTTTTTGTGACATAATGTCCTCGCCTGTCGTGCCCGCTCGTCGACGGCGTTCTCGACCGTTTCTCCCACACGGAAGAGTTTACTGCCATGTCGCAGGCACGTTCACACTCCACCTCTTTTTTTTTTTTTTTTCTTCATCGAGCCCGTCCAATCGAGAGCGAGCGATGACTGTATAGTGAACTTTAAAAGAGACAGAAAGTTCAAAAAGAGAAAGTCACGCCGCCACTCGGTCTCCCGGCGGGCACGTGTCCAGGAGAAACGGGCCTCACCCCCCGCGTCCGCAGCCCACGCTGTGTATACGTATTATCCGAATTCCATCCTGCCCCCCGCAGCAGCCAAGTCGTCGTCATGCGCGTCGAGGGGAAGCAGGAGCCTGACATGTATTGGCGGGAAGATCTGCACAAAGAAGGCACTGCGTCGGTTTTTCAAATATCGCCAACCCTGACGAGAGGGAAAAAAAAAACAAGACAAAGTCGTTAGGCTAACGCACAACCTGTGTTCGTTCCTGTCGCCTTGCCTCCCGCGCCCCCTCCCCCCCTCCCTGCCTACCGGCAAAATCGGAGAAGAGGGGTGGGGGACAATCTTTGAGCCCCCCGG
This sequence comes from Boletellus aff. lepidospora, assembly GCA_038094175.1. Classification (NCBI taxonomy): domain Eukaryota; kingdom Fungi; phylum Basidiomycota; class Agaricomycetes; order Boletales; family Boletaceae; genus Boletellus; species Boletellus aff. lepidospora. The sequence goes on from JBBPTT010000005.1 coordinate 78,703, forward strand.
CAACCACACCGCCTTGGTTCTGTCAATCCCGCGCCTCCCGCCCGCTACCCGCATTTTCCGGATCCGGTGCGTGTAACGATGATGGAGAGAATGGACCGGGCGATCGCGATGGTCGACATCCTCCCCCCCGCCGCCGCCCACACGAACCGCCTTTTGCCACCATATAACGTACCGGCGCGGACGAGGATGAGGCTGAGAGGGGCGGGTTCGACGAGGGGATCCCCTTTGAGCGTTCAAGATGGCGTGCTCTCACACAGAACGAATCCGTCCGTAGGACGGTGGCACTTTTTTTTTTTTTTTTTCGCGCACGGGACCGGCCACAAGGCTCCGAAAAGAGTGCCTTGACGGCGACGAAGGACGTCTCGAGCACTCAAGGGGGAGCCAACATGGCGGGCCTGTAAAAGGACGCGCTAGTCCACCAAAGGAAAGAGAAAACGGCTGCTCATGCCGACATGTCTTCCTGGAGACCCAATCAGTCGTCATATCGGGAACTTTCGGTCCCATCAGAAAGAGCAAAAAGAAAAGAAAAAAGACTCACGAAAGATCGCGAGAAATGAATCTGTTATGTATAGCGTGTGGTGTCTCACCTTTCATAGTCTGTGTCCGCCCGTTCGAGCGCCAGGTCAGTTACGGTGGCGGCCTGTGAGAAAAAACAAAGCCACATGTCACGACCGGAGTGATTTTGGACCGGGAGCGTACGCTACACCTGTCAAGCCGCTGTCAGCAGACAGACGGGCGGCGGGACGGCTGAAGCAAAATGTAGGATCCTTATGGGCCGCGGCAGCGCAGTATGCCGTAGCGGAGCACATATTCTGCGAAGTCAAACCGCCCTCAAGCGAGCCATTTTTGACGGGCGGGGGAGCCGTCGAGGGGGGTGCCATCTGTGTGGGGAAGGGGAGGCGCAGCCGCGTCAACCCTCCTCGACTTGCTAAAAACGGCGAGTTCGTATTGTCTTCGGGAAAGGACAGGGAGCTTGGAAAAATTGAAAATAAACGGGCACTTGTTTGAAAAGCGTACCGAAAAAAAAAAAAAAAAGCGACTGGTGGGGGGGGGGGGACGCCTGAGAAACCGAATGCGCTCAAACGTGTCAATCGGAAGCGCCATCCCCGACGCGCTCGTCAAAGAGAGGGATGACGGCAAGGCCCAGATTGCGGAACTGGGATCACGCGAACGTGCACGAATGGCAAGTAGTCCCGTGCGGGCGCGCGCTGAACCTAACTTTCTAGGGTATGTATGACGTTGGTGTGTGAGCGTGTGCACATGCGCTTCTCAAAGTAGCGCTTTTGGCTACGCAACGCTGCGCAAGCCAAGTCCTGACAGCCGTGTTCCCACCCATTCAAGTCCAACGCCCTTCGAGAAGGTGCTCCATGCTCGCACACGTTCATACCTCCCCCGGTCCGTTATCGGTGGAGAGAAGGCGAAGCAGAAAATCAGAAACAGCATGACGGGCTGTGAGCGTGTTTACGAGACGCCAAACTTTTTTCCTGCGCTCTATAGCCCAGACATGAAAGAGAGAAAAAAAAACTGTATGATACGGTATCGTACGGTACCGTCGGACGTGACCATACCGTCAGAGATCTGACAGATGCGTTTCGGGTTACGGCTCTTCTGTTCTTTCTTTCCCTCTTTTGCCCGTTCTCGTGCTCAGGTCACTTGGTCGTCAGCACGGCGTGGTAATCAATTATCACTCGCTCGCTCGCTCGGTGGGCATGTACCGGTTTTGGTGGCTACCCCCATTTTGATGTGTGTTTGATATTTTTTTTTCCCGAGCTGCTCAAACCTTGGTTGACGTTGCTGATCTGGAAAACACGCGCTCGGACCAAATGTGCTGCCGACCCGTCCAACGCTTCCAAAAGTCGGGCCCGCTGGCGAGATGGTGCTTGTCGCAAGCTAATCTCGCGGGGGTAAGGGTTGTGCGGAATTGGGGTCGAACTGATTGAAGAAGTAGGTAGCAAGTAACTTTGTCAGGGAAGGCACCCGTCAAGCGTGAGGGGCTGTGTATCCTTCATGTGGTGCCTCTAACGGACGAGTTGAGTAACGCAATTTTGTACATAACGACCAGATACGACAGATCTCTGGGAGCGGTCTCGGACCTTGACGAAATGTTCTCAGGACCTTGGCGTTAGCGCTGTGAATCAGCACACTGGCTCATCTCGCACACTGCATGCCATGACGCGCACGCTTGACTAGTACATGGGAATGTGAGTAGACATGACGGAACAGTAGAATGAAGTGGGAGCCTGACATCGTGGTACCATATCAGCTCCCAATCGGCTTCCCCGCCCCGAAGCCGTTGGTCCAAGCGTGCGAGGCTTCATGTTGTGCATTATGGTACCACGTGTGGCGCCCGACTTCAAAATACCACTCTGCAGATCCGACCCTCGACCCTGCTTGCACAACGTCAGAATATGCGGATAGGCTTGCCCATCGTGCTCTTGATGTGCAACGACTTGACGTTTTGCCAGTTCTTTTTCAGCAGTGAGACCAAGAAGTTGATGCCTACGAACGACCACGTCAGGATCGAAATCGAAAGGCGATTTGGACCCGGAACGTACTGAGCATAACGTTGGCTAGCACTTGGTCGTCTGTCATTTGGACGTGCCCCACAGCGACACCCAGGCAGAGGACCTTTTTCAGCTGGAATTTGATAGTCGAACGGACTTCGACGAGCTTGTTTGACAGGTCCTCGGCATGTGAAACAGGGGTTGGGAACTTGCCGGCTGCCAAGTGAATGGGTATGAGTACGAGTGCTCGCCGCCCGCGAATTTGGACAGCATTACGAACCTTTGGATAGACCAGGGCCGAGGAGACGAGGAATCTGTTTGATAAGTGCCTCAGATGCCAGGAAAGCGTCGTATTTCTTTGCGAGTTTCTTGACAAGCTTCTTGTTTTTGTTGAGCCTGCGCAGAAAAAAGGTCATCTTGCATCCAGGTCGGGCATGTGCAAAGCTCATACTTTTTCAGGTCGTCGACGGACATGTATTCAAGCTCGATTTGCTTAGCACGATCGATGTCGGCCGCGTCGGCGAGAATGCAGATGGACATGCGAGGGCGGGGAATGTTGGGCAATCTATGGGTGGAACGATCAGCGCCGTTCGGAGTTTGTGAGTGATCTGTTCACTTGACGGTGCCCGAGAAACGTTTGTCCCTCTGGGGGTCATAGTTCTTCAGGCCGATCTGGAGTTCGACCGTCTCGATAAAGTTGCGTTTTTGCTCGTCGTTGGCAACAGCAAGAAGTTCCTTGACGGAGCCTCGCACGCTTGACACTGAGAGCTTGCTTCCGCTGCACACAGGCCATCAGAATGAGTATCAGACGGGGCATCGTTCGCGCACACCTCATGCTTTCGTTCTCCTGTCCTCGCTGGGAGTGCGGTCAGGTGTTGAGATGATATGGGAAAACAAGGTTCAAGTGGCTGAGTCACATATACAGTGTGACAGATGAATCAGCAATGTCACGCAACATCCGCATTTGGTATATTGTCACGTGATCTGTCCACGTCACGGTTGCTTGTCTGAGCTGAAGCCCTGTCCTTTGGCCGCACAGAAGCGTCTATCTGTGCATGGTCCCGCGATACCCTTGTCTGTGTCCGCCATCTTCGCTCTGTCTTCCACGCTGCTAAATATCCAGATATATCTCAGCTTGACCGCAAGGGTGCGCTCCAACCCCGAGACCAGCATCTGCGACCCAGCCTCATCGGCTTCCCGAGCCCCATGTCACAGCCGTGGCCAGCTGGCCCCGACAGGCTGTATGTGGCGCACTTGCACGTTTTTGGCAGCACGACGGCTGAATTCGTTGTCTCCCCGCAGAGACAGCACGTCAGAGTCCGACCAGGCCTCGCTCTCTCCCCGAACATCCCTGCTATCACCTCCCCCTTTCGAGGACGTGCTCGGGGACCACGCACAGCGCGCATCCCGCGGTCCTGGCCTCAAATTTCGTCATGAACGGGAGCGCGCCCACTCTACCGCGTCTTCGCGCGATCTGCTGCAGATGCTCGTCAACGAGGAGTACGAGTCCCAACAGACGCGCAGGGTTCTGTACTCTGCGTTCGACAGACTCGACCACGAAACGAGACGCGCGGACGCTGCGGAAGGGCGCATAGAAGAGACGATCCAGCGCGCGCGCGCGATCAACGAGGCGAGGGTAGCTGCCCAGCAGCAGGCGGTGCGCGCGCAGGAGGAGCTCAAGTTGTACAAACTCCAGCTCGACAATGCACAGAAGGAAATTCTGCGCGCACAAGACGTTCTAAAGGCTATCGAGGCACAGCGCGATGAAGCAGAGGCGGCGGCCATGGCTGCCCGTTCGAAAGCACGGAAGTTAAACGAGGAGCGTCTGATAGACATGGCTAGGGAGGAGGGTCGTCGGTTGGGTTTCGAGGAGGGTGTTCGCCGAGGCCGACGAATAGGTTACAGGGAGGCATATTCTTCAGGAGCCGATGACCGACGTGAGGAGATGCACGAGGTGGCTGCCGCTGTCGTCAATAGGTTACTCGAGGACCGTGATGAACCGGAACAAATTGAGGTCCTGCAGGAGCCTCGCCCGATTCCACCGCCCTCCTCCTCTAGGGCCCCTTCTAGGAACACACCCGAGGTACACCGCATCGCGACGCCTGTCAACTCATCATTAGACATCCAGCGCCCTCGTTCCCGCTCCCGCAGCAGGCACGATTCCTCAGAGAGTGCTGCTAGGAGTTCCAGCACCCCAAGGCAGGTGCCTGACTCGGCGGTCCTGCCTGCCCCGGCTGCAGTAGAGCCCCGGATCATCCCTACAAGGGCTCCTTCCACGCCGACCGCCACCAGCCGGGCATCCCGGTCGCGCTCGCCGTCTCAGCCATGGACGGGCCCTTCTCCTGCTGTCGAGTCACCGTTTGGCAGGCCGATCGTCATCCAAAATTCTCCGCAGAGCGTACGCCGCGCTGAATTCCATGTCCCTCCGGACAACTATATCCCGACTGCCGATTCGAACCGCACCATCTCTCTTCCGCCTCCACACGAAATGCAGCGCAACATACCTTCTCCGACGCCCTCGCAGCAGACCCTAGGACCAGCCTCGGAAAGGAGCAGGAGCCGGGATTACGTGTATGATAATTACCATCCTCCAAGGCGTGGTTCTCCAGACGAATCACTGGCGTCAACGAAACAGTCTGCTGCATCGTCCATTTCCCAACTGGACATCATCAGTCTGCCCGCCAACGGCGGGCGCCGAGATCGCTTGCAGGGCTTGAGCGTCATTCCTGAAGACGCAAGCATGCGATCGGAGCGCACGGCTGATTACTCACAGAAGGTCGCATCCGAGGCTGGACACAGCGGCGCTTTCCGAGAAATGCGAAGCAGCGACACGCTGCGTCGGGACAGGAGGGCAAATCAGCAACTAGCAGACGAGCTACGGTACTCGGACCCTGCCGCACCCGAACAATGGAGACGACAGTCTGAGAGTGTATGTGTTTTGATCTGCCTCGAAGAAGCGTGCTGATGTCTGCGCCTGATCCTAGTCGCGTCCTCAACAGTCCCATGACGGCCCTCCGAGGCATCATCGTCCATCCCAGATCACGGTTCCCACACCACTATCCCCTCCCAGAGTGCTACAGCAGCCGGATTTGCGACACCGACGGACCATGTCTGAACGTCAGGGTCGCTCCGACACGCGGAGTGGGCACAGAGATCAACGCAGACCGCTGTCGTCAGACAGCTCCGTCCCTGAGATCAGCGTCGAGCCTCCGGTAACTACCCTTTCATCTCGTGTCCCCATTTTTAGATCTGCTAACGTTACTTGAATTTCGCAACGAAAAAAAAAAAAAACGAAAATGGTAGTCAGGGCCCCCGTCGGATGCGCCATCGAGAGGACGTGGCAATGCGCCTGTGACGCGTGGCCTGTTGAGCCCCGACCACGCCCACCAGCCCCTGCCAATGCCTACGACCTCTGCGTCGAACGGCCGGAGCTCACCAGCGCCGGGTTCGCCAGGGTCGCGCCATACCAACTTGGGTGGAGAACCGATCTACACCGTGTTGCCGGATGGACAGCTTCCCCTAGGTTTCCTCCCGTCGCCGACAATCAACAATCGCCCGGTGATACCCCAGAGCGCGGGTGGCGGCGCCCCACCACCTCAGCGCTATGCCGTGCCCCGTGCGCCGTCGTCAACCGACAGGGAGAGCGTTGGTCGATCGAGGAGCCCCATCTCTTTCTATGCCGCAGCGCCGGTACCTAACGGGGTGACCTATCCGGCGCCTCCGATATCGCGATCCGCGTCGTACAACGCGGGCACGTACGGTCGTCAGAGTGTCGCCAGCAACCCCTCGGTCACGTCAGATGGACGGCGGAGACGCGATAGCGTGGGTGCTAGTGCTGGGATGACGCCCGGCGCGAGGGCCAAGCCAATACCGACTACGGGGAGCGACGGCGGCGGCAGTGTTGCTGGTGGGACGCGCGTGTCAAGGCAGCAGTCGAGCGGCTCGTTGGCATCTCAGCAGTCGCGTCCGTCGTATTCCCGCTACAACCCGGACGTGTACAATGACCCCGCTTTCCTTGCGAGCAACGACTCGTTCGTCGATTCCGTCACGGACGCCAACACGGCCGCGAACGGCGGTGGGAGCGGTAGTGGTGGGCCGGTCCGACCGGTGCGCATTCGAGGATCGCCTGCGTATTCGTACGCGACGCTGCAGAATGAATAAGCAAAGATTTGGACTGGTCTCGTGTCGGACAGGCGAGGGGGGGACGCGTCACTCTTCTGATGTTCCTCGTTTCTTTTCCATTTTTCCCGTCTTGTCGTCGTCGTCGTCTCGGTTTGGGTGTTGACTTATTCTGTATGTTTCGTTGTAATGGTGATTGCATGTAACGGGCCGGGTAGACGCGTGCCCCACCTTGGAGCTTGGCATGCAGAGTCGCACGGGCGCGGGCGTGCATGCTTGGAGAGAACTGACGCTCGGCGGCGGACTTGGATAGCCTTTTTGTCCGCAGCGCGCCAGCGGGACTCAAAGGCCATGCGGGGGAGAAAAAGCTCGCCGAACCGTTTTCTAGAACGTGTTTTTGGTTTGCTTGGCATGGCCCGAGGCGCACATGTGTTTATACCTTGGGAGCATCAGAACACACGTCCTGGGACGGTCCTAAGCCCAAAGGGGCGCTCGAAACCGGTGTGTCCTCATGATCGATGTGGTGGTATCTGAACCCACCATTCCGAATCGGGCTAGGACGGACAGAGAGGTGTCGAAAGGAGTGTGGGAAGGAGAGAAGGAGGGGAGGGGCGATTGAGCGACCGACCAGTTCACTCGCGCGCAGTCGATAGCGCGCCACACGCGGGGACGGCCGCACTCTGTTCTCTTTTTTTTTTTTCTTCTCGCGCAACGTTCTGTGATCTCGCATCTCTCTGACCACGTGCATCGAAAGTGGGGATGATCATGGGATCCTTCTTTCATTACTTGAAAAAAGGGAGAGAAAAAAAAGAGGGGGAAACGGGACGAGGGACCGCCACAAACGGCACGTGCTGTCGATATCCTCTCCCATCTTTTCCACGTACGTGAGGTCTTCTTTTCCTTGGGGGCCCGGGGGGTTCTCGCGGCTGGCGGCTGTCGAGATGATGAGGACGCTAATAACGAGGAAATGAAAATGATGCGGACGATGCGGGCCAAACGACGATGGCGCGCACGGCGGTGATGGCACGAGGGTGGGGATGGGAGCGAGCGAGCGAGCGAGAGAGCGCGGCGCCGACGCCAGCTAGCCGACGGGGGGAAACCCACGGCCGGTCAGACGCCCCACGACGAAGCGTCGAGCGCGTTTCTTCCCTCCCAGCCCTTCTCTCTCTCTCTCTCTCTCTCGCCCGGCTTGGCACGTCGTCATCGCTCGCAGCATTGCGGTGTGCATGGTGCTGCGGCCCAGACGGACTGGCGTGTGTACACGATACATGAACAGCATCGCATCCCGGGATGATGTACGTCCCAACACGCAGGCCGCAGCAGGGAGCAGGTAGAGCGGCGATAAAGCCACGGCCGGACGGACAAGCACGCACACTCTGGATCCAGCGAGGAGGATCGGTCCGGTCCGGGAACGATGCACGGCTGGACGGTGGCGTGACGTGAGCGATTGAATGGGAACGCGATGATGATGATGATGATGATCGATATGCGGGTGGCGTTCGGATTCGCCGGATGGATCTACGGAACCTGAGCGCAACAAAAAAAAAAAAAAAAAAAAACACGCTGGAACGTCTTGGCTGTCATTTGAAAAGTGGCTCGACGGAAAAGGGAGGGGCTCGTAATGATGCATTGTGGCCGCATCCCCGTGTGGGCGTGTGTGCCTTGACGACGACGACGACGACGACGATGAAGTGGACGGACCGAAAAATGCACGGGGCGTCATCTGTACATAACTGCAGTCGGATTCGGACGTTTTTGCACAGCGGCCCCCGCACGGACTAGGACATACCGGGAAACTTTTTTTTTTGAGTGTGCGACCGAAAAAAAAAGGAATGAGATAGGTCGTTGGGAGATTTGGGAACCCCCTTGGCAAGTGCGCGTAACGCCGATCAAGCGACCCTGAGGGGGGGAAGGGACGTTGCCACGAGGGCTGTGCGAATCGCCACCAGCCCAGACGGGGCGGGCTCCTGACTCGGTGTGCAGAGCCTTCTCTTTCTTTTGGTCCCAGAGTCGTCCTAGGACAGGAAGGGGGTCCTGTCTCGTCTTCGACGCTCATCGCGATCCGCAGACAGCAGACACGTAACGTCGGATGGCACGCGCCCGACCTGAGCATCGCCCGTCTGATCTGGCGAAAAAAGCAGAAATGCAGGGCGCTGGGCTGACACGCGGGCGTCCCGACGCAAATCGACTCGCTGGTTCGTCGTGGGGCCGTCCCTCGAAAAATCCATATTTCAATTCCAACATGCCCAAAAGCGATCGATTCTCTGATCTCGTCGCTGGCGTCGTGCGCTTCTCGGCCAACAGAAAGAAGAGCGAGCTGCCATCAATCACTTGCCAACGCGAACTCTCTCCGCCGCCATGAGGCGTCGTCAGGTACACTCTCGCCGGGGGGAGGGGGGGTGAATCGCCCTCCTCAGGGAGTCGTACGTCAGAACTCGGGCCCATCGCCTAGGCTACTAGCAAGATCACTGCCTCCCCGCCCCTTCTCGAGGCGCGTCGGCCGACGGAGCTCGCATGGCGGTCGAGACTGTCTCACTCCTAGTACCACCGCCGCCACCTCGCGCCCTGGCCGAGCACTTGGCGAGCAAAGTTCTTGCTCGGAACCGTACATTCAGGGTCGATGGAAAGACACCATGTACCCTTCGTCATCCCGTTCTCCATAGTGACCAGGTGCGTTTGCGAATGGGCCGTCCCTTGGCGCCTCGAGTCGCCCCGCATTGTTCCGACTGTCTGAATGACTCGCCACACGATCCCACCACCGCTCGAGTAGGAAGGCCTTCAGTTGGCGTCTCACTAAGCGGATCACGTCCATTCCCCACGTCTGTCAGTCGCATCAAGTCTAATCACCACGCCATCACCCTCCGACGGACGACTTCGGACCAAGACCGGCCCGCATCCGCCTGTGCCTCTTCCGCCCGAAACTTGGCCCCATCGCCCGTTTTCCACGTCGCATCCGTATCCAGATCGACGTCCAAGAGTCGCACGAAATGCCGCCGTGTCCCGAGAACGAACCGTTCGTATGCGACGTAGCCCGCGTAGAGCACGACGAACAGCGCGACGCCAATGTACGTCGCGACCACGTTCTGCTCCAAACGATGATCGTCATCGTTGTCACCATCACCATCGCCGTTATCATCGCCATCAGATCATCATCAGCGTGTGAGTGAACCGCGTTCCGGACGCGCGACGAGAAAGACACTCACCCTGGCATTGAACGGCTCCTCCTTGGCCGCTGCATACCCCTCCGCGACGAACATGAGTGTCGCGAGGACGACGACACCGACGGGCAGCAGCGGAAACAGCGGCTGCGCATACGGGAGATCGGACAGCGATCGTCCCTGCGCTCTCCACGCTGCCCGAAATCGGAACGAGATGAACCCGATGGAGCCCCACAGGAGCAACGAGGATATGCCCATCAGGTTGAGCAACCACGTGAAGACGATGCCTTCACCCCATATGGTCGTCAAGAACGCAAGCGACGAGACGGCAAGGGATATGCTATGAGCAGAAGAAGAAGAAAAGAAAAAGTACGAGTGGGGTCATCGTGTGCACGCCGGCTTGAAGCGATGACGGGGATGCCTTACAGCAACGCAGGAACGGGAACGCCGCGCTTGTTCGCCCACCCAAAGATTCGGGGTGCTTGACCCGTCCTGGCCAACGCAAACAGCATGCGCGAACTGCCATAAAAGGCCGAGTTGGTCGCGGACAGTACGGCGGTGAGCAGGACCGCATTGACAACGTGCACGCCAGCGCCAAAGCCGGCACGCTGGAACACGACCGTCACTGGAGATGCTGCCACGTCCGAGTCTGCGCACGCAGATCATGGCAAACGTGGCTTGAGTCGGTGGACCGCCATGTGGCCAACCTCCACTCACCGTTGGCCGCCCTGAGCAGCGTTGGATCTTGCCAATTGATGCACAGCCCGATGGTCAGTATGGTCAGCACGTAGAAGAGCACGATGCGGAAGAACGTCGCCTTGACGGCGCTCGGAACGGCTTTCCATGGGCGCGCCGACTCGCCGGCGGCGACGGCGACGAGCTCGACGCCCCCAAACGAGTAAAAGGCGTACACGAACGTCTGCGCAAAGCTGGAGAATCCGCCCACAAACGCTTGTCCGTTTTGGAAATTCGAGAGCCCCTGCCAAATCAGTCGCCAGCTCGGTGGAGTGGGGTCCGTCCACTCACGGGTCCTGAGTGGCCCTTTATGCCACCCCAGTCGTAAATCAGGCCGACGAGGATGAAGAGGATGATCATCACGACCTTGATAGATGCAAACCAGTACTCCGATTCGCCTGTCCAAACGCGAAACAGGGTGAGCAAGGCTGCACGCCCAGCGAACGTGCACGCGCATTCGGGAAAAGAGCAGGACATACCATAGATCCGGACGTGAATCAGCTGCGTCAAGAATATCGGCACAATGATCACGAGGGCCCACTGCCAAGGCTGCACCTGCGGTGCCCAAAACTGATGTGGGTGAAGGGCGCCATCGACGATGAGCCTATGCGACGAGCGAGATGCACCGACGCATTACCTGCAGTATCACGGCGGCCGCCGTCAACTCGCTCGCTGAACGCCAGGCGAATCCAAAAAAAAAAGACACCGTCATGACGCGGCTCCTCCAGGGCGCGCTTACACTCACGTATCGATAGGCTCCTGTGGGGTCCGTTGAGCGTAAGCCGCACGCGACACGACGCACGACACGGGGAAGAAACGAGGGACGCGTCGGCGACGCACCATTGAAACCAATAGTTCCAGCCCAACGTGAACCCGAGTGCGGGCGACACAAACCGCGTCCCAAACACCGCGAACGCGCCAGACACCGGAAACAAGGCCGCCATTTCGCCTCTATCCGAGGGCCCGCCCGGACAGCACGAAAAGGAAATGAGAATGAGTCGATCAAGCGCGCGTATGAAACACCACGGAGGGGAAGACCCGGCTCACAGCGATATGACGACTGTATAGACAAACAGACCGACGACGGCATACGACAATAGGGCGCTCCCGGGACCAGCGAGTGCAATGGCCTTTTGTTCAAAGTAAACGGATATACAAAGCAAAGAAAGGCAATACCGCGCAACGCTCACCGATCCTGCGCTCAAAAAAATACCTGTCCCAATCGTTCCGCCGATTGCTGGAATGCGCTATAACGACGGACTGAAACGCGACACAGGTGCAGACTCGCCAATCATCATCAGATGCCGACTCTGCATAGCTCGCTTCGTTTCGTTCTCCGTGCCGGCGGGGAACATGGTCCGGAGGCTTGTCCATCGTCTTTGCTGGGAATGTTCTGTGGTAATCGGTTGATACGGTTCCTCGTCGTCATCCGTTGCCGCCTTGATTGAAGAGGACATGGTGGCCGCAGTCGTACGTTGGACCGAGAAAGACGGTGAAGAAAAGACTGGTATTAAGCTGGTTAATGTATGCGCCATCCCGCGAGAAGCATGCCATTTCACGTAATTCTGGCATCACGCTGGTCGTTTCTGACTGTGTTTCATGTCAGAACGGAAAAGGAAACGCTCGATTGTCTAGTCGGCGCACAATTACAACCTTGGTCCTGCCAACCGGGTATCTAGACAACAACATCCAAAAGCCCCAACTAATCGACCACGAAAACAACGGAAGCGAGCCATTAAGCGATTATAAGGTGTTTAGTATTCCGATGAAAAGGAGAGAAAGGGAGGATGGTATAACATGTTCACGAGGCGTGGGCGTAGGATGAAGCGTCGCATGAACGCTGACTAGTTACGGGGATGAAAGGCGAGTTTGCATTCCATAGCAGCCGGGAAGATGACCTGGGCAAAGAGTCCCTGAGTGCGATGAACCTACAAACCCGATAGGCAAACTCACAAAGGCGTCCTTGATTTCCATACTCCTCTCGTTTGTCTCAGAGGGCGCTACGACATTGAAGTTCCTTACCAGTGATGCGACCGTGATTCTGAGCATCATGTACGCCAAGTTCATCCCTCCACACTGGCGACTTCCTGTCCCAAACGGCACCAGGTACTGCGCCATCTTTGCAATGGCGTCTTGTCCCTGGAGCCATCGTTCGGGGATGAAGCTCTCCGGCGAGGGAAAGATGGCGGAATCACGGTGCATAGACCAGCTCTGGGTAGCAATTACCGTTCCCGGAGGCAAGGCGTAGCCCATCAAATCAAATGATTCATCCAAGGCACCATTCTTGGATGTCGATGATGGGACTACGCGCTCTAGGTCGCTTGGGGTCGCAGTGTATAGTCGGAGGCCTACTCGAATTGAGTTTCTAGTCAATGCAACGAGGAAGGCGCTTCACCTTCTTTGATGAACGCGTTCAAGTAGGGAAGCTTCTGAAGGATAGCCGAGTCTGGCACGACGTGACCATCAGGCATGGCTTGATCGAGTTCCGCTTGTAACTTGTTCATAATGTCCGGTCGGCGAGTCAATTCCCAGAGAAAGTATGACAAGGAATTAGAAGTGGTATCGGTGCCCGCAATCCTAAGGGAAATTTAGACCCGCCATCGTAAATATAGCATTGGAAAGAGAACTTACATGTGCGCCATAACTTCTGAAATGATGTCGTGGTCCGGCATTTGTTCGTCGGGCGAATACTTGTATTCGAGGAGGCGCTGGAGCAACGTTATTCTTGAATCCGAGGCACTCTCCATGCCTTTTTTGGCGCGCGTCTCATACACGCGGGCACCGACAAACTGGATAGTTCCGTGAGTCAGTACCAGGGGGAACAACTCAAGGGTTGGTGAACGCAAACCTCGCCAATAATCTTGTCCGAGTCACAAATCTGGCGCCATCGGCGGTTGGGGATACGACATACCAAGCTCCAAAGACAAGAGGGCATGGTACTCCGCTGAGTGTCTGGTCAGCTCGTTCCACGCGGCTCTTGGATAGAACTCACGACGATTCCTCTCTTTGGAAAGTCGGCGATTGCAGTCGCAATCGGATCTTTCCCGCCGACGATCCATTTGCTGAGCGCCCCTTGACGATAACCATGAGAGGACGAAATGATGACATCAACCATAAAGTGGCGGAACAACGAAAGGCAGTCCAGGGGATATTTTCCGCCGACTTGCTCAAGAGCCTAATTCGTCTTGAGACGCATGAAGAGCAGACTGATGACCACCTACGGCAACGAGTTCCAAAACGTGGTCGTGGGCCTCTGTTTGAAATAGGGTCAAGTTTGCCGGGATATAGTGTGGCGCATAGCCCTTTCGCCGCACCGCGTGCCCGATATGATCGAGGGTGGTCATCCTGGGATCAAATAAGTGCATATACACAACGATGAGGACAAGCCGTAATCACGCATGGTCATTCTCGTTCCTACAAGGGCGAGTCAGTTTGAGTGGGAGGGAGAGGTGGACGACGAACGTAAGGAGACTCTTGTAGAACCTGCTCTTGTCAAATTTGTGGATGGCGTACACGCTTCGCATCGATGTGATGTCCTTGAATATCACCTTGTTGGGACCGACGCGCACAACTGGGCCGTATTCCGCAAAAAGGCGATGGTTGGTCATGCACTGCTGAAGACGCAGGACATGCGTAGTCATCCAGAAATCGGACACCGCCGCGTACCAGGGGCCGGGTATCGCACTTAGAGGGGATAAGAAGAGATGGTACATGGCACGCGCGGCGACGTAGAGAAGGAGGAGAGAGAGAGAGAGGAGGACGATGTTGTGGGGTATCCAGGAAAACGAGGGCGCGGGGAGTGTCCTTGGTGGTTCCATAGTGATGAAATGGCTGGCGGGGAGAATACAGGTCAAGAACGGAGGCGGTCGAGGTCGCCGCGTGGGTGCACGGGTGTGGTGGGAGGGGGCGTCCGTGGGAGAGGGAGGGCAGCCGCTGATGGAGGGGGGACGGCGCGTCGACCGACTTTATACACATCTCCTCGGAGGTGTGACAAAAACATAGAATAACAACCGTCACAGGCCAGATGCCACCCGCCGAACGCTTTCCTGGACGTCATCGGTGCTTGCAGACGGCACAAAAGCCGATCGTGTTTCCTGATCGGGATCTCGCTGTGCCAGAGGACATACACCCGCCGAGCCGTGACACACGGTGACTTTATCGCCCAGCTTGCACCGTAGGGACTGCAAAGGGCACAGCACGCTGCACGGACCTGCCGTCGAAGCGACAGGGACCCGCTCTGCACAGGAAAAGGCACACAGTCCGCATCCACATGGCATTGCGGGGGTGGTCCAACCACGCTTGCATGCCTGTTCACACACGGAATTCGTTCAGCGTAAATCAGAATAGAATGCGTCAAATCACAGCGGGAATGCTGACCCGTCCAAGACCCCCCAAAAGGTGGCGTCAATGAAGTGCCGCTCCCAGGCAAGGCACGCGTTCCATGATCGATTTTCAGAACTGAGAGGACCAGGTAACTTTGGAAACAAGACCGGCCAAAGGGGACTGCAACTCCAGATCAGGACCCGCAGGTCGTGCCCGAGATCACAAGCAATAAAGCTCTAGGACGGGTAAGCCAAGCGACGTAACGTCCAACTAAGAGAAGGAAACGTCCAGCGACGGAAGCACATACACGGCAACGAAAACTGACGGTGTGGCGGACGCCGCAGGGTGAGGCGATAGTGGAGATAGCGACGGGCACGTAGATCCATGTTCGAAAACGACCCGGCCAGCTCTGGAGGAGTGCTCTGACACCACGTGACCCGGCTCGTCCTGCCAAAGTCGCGGCGTGTTCGACCAGCGCCGCGACACGCCCTTGGATCCAGGGTGCTCGAGGCGCAGAAACCAGGGTGATTCCAGCGAACTCCAGCGGCCAACTCGATCGGAATCCCCGGCGCGGCGTTACTCTGGCGCTGAGCTTGAAATTGCGATTCAGCGCCCTCTCGCATCGTCGGGGTCCCCTCTCATCCCGCATCGTCGACCACCTCTTCAGGCTGAACAGCACAAACATGGCATCTGGCTGCCTGTCCATCTAGCTTTGTTGCCTGCTCGGCGGGCACAGATCTCTGTCCTAAGCACTGTCAAGTGCTGCCACCGATCGTACGTGTCTACGTTGACGTGGACCAGCACCGCGTTCGCCCCGTTTCTAAATCTCTCCAGCGCAGAAAGGTGAAATTGCCTCGCCCCAACTCTATCGCCCTTGGCAGTCCCACTCACATGATTTATCTGCCGTCTTTTCGATACAGCTTCATCGCCATGCTGCTCGCCACCTTCCTCGTAACAAGCGAACATGCCCCTCGATCGCCAGTTGGGTTATTGTGGCGCAGTTTACATCTGGCCATGGTCGAACTTGACCGCGTGCAAAATCTCGCCAGGACGCCACCCGGTTCGACAAGGTGCGGTAGCGTGCCTTCTCTTGTATCCTCCGGGAACAGACGCGTCAACTAACGCTCGCTTTAGATCAGACCGATGTGCCAAGTACCGGCTGCCACGGCCGACGTCAGAGGTCAACCTCCGCGCGAACCGCCAACGCTGGGGTCGACCCGCCATTAGATCTCTAGGATATATACTATACTTTGGAATGTACTTCAAGACCAACAGTATCTCGTGAAACAGCTCTCGCACACCCCTCCTCTTGCCTCGCTCGCTCTCTCGCGTGCACGGTCGACGATTGCGCACGCCAGGCAAGCAGGCCATTCGGGGTCAATTGTCACGCTAGAGTTTGTGGGGTATCCCTGCGTGGCGACGGTAAAGATCTGATCGAGCATCGCCTGAATTGCCGAGGAATTATAGGAGATCTGATAAGTAGATGTGTTTGTAAGAGGCACTTGGCCATTGCGAAGGAATCCTCCGTTTGCAAGATATATGACGAGAGGTCCACTTTCGCTTGTGTTCGTCGTGTTGCATCCAAAAAAGGTCGGCCTGGTGTTGAGACCCTGCTTGACGAACTCTTCTGTGGACGTTGGGACGGGAGGGAACGAATACCCTGGCGACAGCAACGCGTTCCGATCTTGCGTGGCCTGATTTCTAGTCAGCATCAGTGAGCTATCCCGCAAAATGGCGACTTGCGATCAACGAGCTTCCGGCGGCGAAGTGGTCAACATCCGAGGTCTGGAATGTGTTACGTAAGTCACTCTGGTGCCAGGCGGGTCATTGAACTCACAGCATCAATCGCCAAGATCGCGTCCACACCACGAGCATTCACGAGCAACGGCTGCAGCGGGATTTCTTGACCATCCTCGCCGCCGTCCATGATGATCAGATTCGTCTGATTGGAACCTAGAAACGTGTCTGGTGCAATACCGTAGAACGGATTCGGCCACATTGCAGAATTCAGGTCGACGGCTGACCCTGATGTGTGCGAACCCAACGAGGCAATTTCGGACACGAGGGCAGGTGGCAAAAGATCCTGGTACGCTTGTGTCAGCGCATGGGCGATGCTATCGGCAGTGAAATCCTACGGTGACGTTCAACTCGTTGAACAATTGGGACGAGGTCGCGGTCACGAATGATGCCTGGTCATAGTTGGTGACGCAGACGCTGTTATTCCTCGTACCCAGATACCTTGTCGGTGTGAAGGCTGACAACATGGGGTCAAAGGAGCCCATCTCGACTGATGATCCATGTTAGCACGTCCAAAGGAGCTATCAGCTACCAACGGCTTTTGCACTGACAGATGTTGAACTCCAAGAGAGGATTAGAGAGCGGGACGGTTTCCCCAGTTAAAATGTTCGAGTTATTCTGACCTGTCGCGGAGAGGTCTGCCACGAGGATGGGAAACGGTATCTCGTATGACCTAAACGATTCCCTGGCATATACTTTCAGCGCACCCGTTTAGCCTCGCGCACCCGCAGGACTGCTACTCACGTTTCGGCAAGCGAAGACCACAGAACCCCTGCGCCATGGGTGTAGGACTCGTCGAAGAAGTTCGACGGGAATGTCCCGTTGATGAAATGTCTTGCCAGTCCGCGTGACCAAATGTCCGCAAAGGTCACGGGAAAACCGGCGTCAGCTTTTCCCCGCACCTCTGCCACTATGTTGCTCAAGTATTCGAGATCGGTGGCGTTGTCGGAACTCGGCGTTAGGAAGTCGTATTCAGCATTCCACCCACCCCACGTCTGGTTCGAAACGACGGTATCAGTGTATCCAAAGACGAGATCTTGTATGGTCGGGAAGTTGGCTTGTACCAGGGACGTCAGAAGCCACGACCCTCCTGATAATCCAGCGAGGTAGGTTGCCGCTTGAAGTAATCCCCCCAGTCCGACACTGTTCGAGGAGGCGTTCCTCCCGTCCAGCGCGTTCAGGATGCCCGCACCGAAAATTGCAGCCCGGTAACCTCCGCCGCTCGTTGCGATGCCGAGCGTGGGGGTCTCGGAGCTGGATCCTTGCAGGATGCGGGACACATACGATGGCAGAGTGACGTTGGACGCTTCAACGTTCGCGAGGTAGGCTTCCCAGGCTTGCGGAAGGGCCTGCGATCTGCGAGCTTGGACGTACGAGGCTTCATCAGTGGAGAGAGTTTGGTTCCAGGGCGACCCCGCCATGCGGACGAGTTCGAAACCAGGATCGCATTGGTCTATCACTGGCGTGTATGCCTGCGAGGCAACGCTCTGCGCTGCGATTAGCCTCACAGAGAGCGACAGCAAACAATACCAGCTAGAGGCGCTGATTCCCAAGACCCGCGACATTGTAGAGGTCGATGGTGGGAGGACAAACGGTAATGCCGGTATTTGTGCCTACCAAGCACCAATTTATATCGTTGCGGTCTGCAGGGAGGTAACAACGTCAGAGGTGCATCCGGGGATCCCCTGACTCTGGGCCAGCCCCCGCCAGGCCCAGTAACCCGGCTAAGGGAGTGCCGTTGTGACCCGAGGTTTGACTAACACGCCCGGTGTAGGCGTGTCAAGGGTGCAACAGCACGGTACAGCAAAGCCCAGAGCGTCCTGCACAAAAAGGCACCTTTCATCAGTTTGAGTGGACGTAGTACGTCTATATATCGTAGAAATGTGGTTAATCAATGTTCCCAACAACAGAGCTTGGTACAAACGTGGGTAGAGTGAAACGCCTTTAGACTTAAGGGGTCGCAACAGCCTTTCAGCCACGATCAAAATCCGGCCGGAGAAAGACAAGTTAGCAACGTGCATTATGGAACGCATATTCCGTGTCACACGTGACTTGTCGTTTACTTGATTCCGGGCCTATGTGCACACATCAGCTGTCAGGCCACCATCCAGACCTGTCCGTCGATAGCGTACCTTGGTAGTTCGTCCCCTCTCGGTGTTCCCTGGAGCTTTGATGAGTCGCTGCCGTCGTAGTTGTGCCAGTTATCTCGCGTTGCTCCTGGAAACATGTGATTTTCCTGATAAACGGCCCAATGCGCGTCGCCGTATGGTCTACGCAAGCTCGAGCCACAGGCTTCTCACGAATAGCACCACCAAAACGGACCCTTGTGGATTTCGTAACGCGGTTCTCGCTCTGCCCGAAGGTCGCCGGGAAAAGGCACCATTGGTCTCAGTTTTCCGCATCGTTTCGAAAACAGCTGCAACTATGGCTACCACCACCGAGTGTGAGTTTCTCGATGTTCGCTGTGTCAACGCTGTCGCGCTGCAAACAACGATGAGAGATCTACGAGAGGTCATGTGAACCATTCATTTACATAATGTCAAAGTATTGATGGTAGAGGAGGTTTTGGGGAAGTGTCCGACAGCAAGTTTTACATGGAGAACGAGTCGACCGCAGCAGTACAAAGCCCCAGAGCGGGGGTCGTGAGACAGAGGCAATACGCGGAACCGTGGTGGACTGGCTGTGGTGTGCGGGCAGCGCCATCTCTGCCAGGCGGCCGTATCTAGAAGAGGCATCGTTAAGCAATATCGGGAATTCCCGGGCTGCCGTGTAAAAAGGGGCGTTGGTTCATTACGGAAGGCGGAGTCGACTCTTGGCTTGACCTTCAGGCGTTCAATTTCTTGCAGAGGACTACTTCAATCCATCCACGGATCAACGACTGTCGTCTGGTAGGCGGTCGACTCTGGTTTCTGGTGCTTGTCTCGCAGGTAGGAATACTTATCAAGCATGTTGTGTGGCGTCCACTGATTCATCCAGCACTCAGGGCGCTGGGCACGGAACCAGTTCACTGAATCCGCTCAAGTCTAGACAAGGCGCTATGGCACCACCGGTAGCTGTATATGTTGCTGCTGCTGTCGTAGGGGTTGCAGCAGTATACGTGTTCAAAGAGGTATGTAGTTAGCGCCCTCTGCGCCCCTGCCGAGGAACACGTGCACTCACATGCCCCCAATCTGTCTCACTGCCTTGTCGGTTGCTACTCCCAGTACGTTTATGAACCCCACTTGGCCCCCAAGTTCGAGGCATGGGCGGAGGAATTTCTCGAGCGCAGACGGGCGGCACGCAGCAGACGTGCAAGCGCCGTCCCTGTCAGCGTATCTCGTCCCCGTCACGAATCGACTTCTTCTGGCTCATCACATCACGATAACGATCCTCAAGAAAACAGGAGTGAAATTCATAGGGCTCCCGAGCCCAACGATTTCCTTCTGGATGAGTTCGAGCTCGAAGCTCTCGCTGCGAAGGAGGTGGACGAATGGCGGAATGAAGTACTCAGAAGCCAGGAAAGGACTAGGGACGGTCTGAGAAGAAGAACGAATCGCCCTCGCGATGGATTTGATAGTCTTGACACCACGAACACGACCCTCGACGAAGTGAGTGACCGATATGAATTGTTTGCACTTCTTGACGTTCTCTTCATAGTCCTTCACATCTCTCACACAGACCCCGCTTGCATATGTGGTCTCCAATATTTCCTCCCCAGTCACAACTAGTACCGTGTCGCTACCCCAGACACCAACCCGTCACATCCGGTCTCAATCGCGTTCAACAACACAAGGCGAAGGTAGCACGATTTTCGTAGCTCCACAATCCCCACCTTCCTATGTCAATGAAGCATCAGAAATATTGCCAAGGACACCATCCCCCGTCTCTGCTGGCCCAACGCCTCGTCGACCTTCAGATAGCGTAGGTCATCTGGACACCACCTCCCCCTCCCCGCTTGAAATACCGAACACTGTCAACCACACACCTGCAATAGAGGCTCCCTCACATCCATTGCCATTCACGCCAACTTACCAAGTCATGATCGATGACTCCCCATTTGGTCCCCTCCTTCCCGACACGCCCCGTTCAAGCGCAGAGATGTACGGAGAGCGGCCATTTTCGCCGATTACGAGGGTGATGGGGCCTTCGTCTGCAAGAGGGGCACACCCTTCTAGGGCCAACTCTATGAACTCGATCCGGACGCTCGGGGGTTCTGGGGTGCTCAGGAAAGGTAGCGGACTCGCGAACGAAGTGGTAGTTGGCAACTCCGACGATAGCGGTAACGAAGATAACCATCCACTCGCCTCCCCGTCTACTTATACGCTACAGAATCCCGGTCCTAGAATGAATGGATCAGTCATTTCATCGCTCTCTGAGCGATACCCAGCTCCACCCACGCCTCCCATAATAGTTTCGCCACCTGTATCTGCCGCTGACGTCGTCTCAGTACCTTCGTCACCCAGCAGTCATGGGTCAGGAGTCATGATTCACGTAGACCCTGCTGCTGAGACGCTACACTCCCCGCCTCGGCTCGTCTCCCAGACATACCCTTCCTTACCCTTGCTCCAGCTGCCTCGGGACTCATTGAGTCCTGGTCGCATATCTGGTTCTCCATCCCAGGCGCCTTCGGCAATATCTCCAGCGCTCTCTTTCGCCTCTTTTCTCTCTCCGATGCCCGTCAGCCGCGCCGCATCTGGGTCCGAGGCAGACGAGTTTTTGTCGGTCGTGAGCGATGAGAGCGATTGGGATGTGTCGCCCGTGGCGTCGGGCAGCGGTGGCGGACCCCGCGAGGCTGTCCAAGACCGAGCGAACAACCCTTTTCTCGATTTTGAACACTTGACGCACGGAATCGTCATCGAAGCTCATGGTCCTGAGCATGGGGAAGGGAGCGAGGATGGGAGTGACGAGAGTTGGGGGAGTGCCAAGAGGCACTGAAACAGGGGGAGGACCAAACTGGGCAGACCACATTATGGGGCGGAACAAGTTTGCAACTACAAGCGTGCGTTCTGCATGGGAAGACTGAAACGATGATATATACGATGGTGTTGAACTTGGTTTGTCTGTGTCTGTTTTCTTTGTCCTTTTGCTTTCGGTGCATTGTCGCGCGTTGGTTCCTCTGGTCGATGGATGATCGATTATCTGGTGTCACGTTTTTCTTTTTAGCTTGGCTATCCTGTTTCTCATCATGTACTGCTATGCTCGTGTTGAACACACCCAACTTTGCATCTGTCCAGTGCCCCTGGAGTCTTTTTTCCCAACTTATCTGGCGACCAATGGCACAATTGGTGTCATGTCACATCACACGCAGCAGCCATCTATTTTTACTATCGCGTTATCACCCTGACGTTTATCGAAATAGACGTATCGGATATCACTGGACATGATGCGCACGACCATGGCAGTCCCGCGAACGGGTTGCCCGTTGGGTCGATTTGTATCCGGACGGAGAAAAGAATGACTGAACGAGAACGTCTTCAAGATTCTGTTCGTTTCTGCGGTCGAGCACGGAGAGGTCGAGGGCCACAACAGATCGGACTTTGAGGTTCTCGACGGCGCGGTGGTAATAGGCTGGATCCAGCAGTTTGTTTCGAGGCTGCCCCGTGCTCTTTTGTTTTTTTTGCTCGAAAGAATCACCTTTGGCGGGTCGCATTGAGACCGCAGGACATATGGGCACAAAGCTTCCATTGAATCGGGTCCATCTCCACGAACTCGAATTGGGGTTTCGCCGCGCGTTCAGCAAAATCTGTTACCTCACTGCCAGTCTTTTTTCGTCGCTCCACCAAGGGTAAGCTTTTCAAAACAAAATGCAATTATGTATTCTTTTGCAGGTCAGTAACATATGATGATTCCACTCTACCAGATATTCAAGGGTATAGGCCAGTCTAGTCCTTGCGTGCCCGCTTCTTGGAAGTGCCGTTTTGCATTTCGACATCTCCGCCCACGCCAGCAAAGTACTCCAGAGACTCCTTTGGGTCAGTCTTGATCGTCTTGCCGCCTTCGGTCCATCCGGCAGGGCAGACCTCGCCGTGCTTGTCCTAGGTAACACTGCATGACAAAGAAATTCCGACTCGCAAAAAATCTTCAACGAACCGTGAATTGGAATGCCTGCAACAGACGGATGGTTTCGTCAACAGAACGACCGACCGGCAAGTCGTTGACAGTGATCTGCCTGAAACCCCACGCTTGAGTTGGACGACAAGAGGCTCAAGCGCACCGCCATCTCGCATACCTTACGATGCCCTTGGGATCGATGATGAAGAGACCCCGAAGCGAGATGCCCACGTCCTCGATGAGAACATCGTAATCACGCGAAATTTGCATGTTCCTGTCCGCGATCAGGGGAAGCTTCAAGTCAGGTCCGAGACCGCCTTGTTTCCTCGGCTGTTGGGCCCAAGCAAAGTGCGAGTACTGTGAGTCGGTCGAAACGCCTGCTCGACGCTCAGTGACCATTCCACCGTTTGCAAGTTTACAACGAACCAAGGACGACAGCGTCAAGCTCCTTGAACCGAGAAAGGGCATCGTTGAACGCGAGAATCTCCGTAGGGCAAACGAACGTAAAGTCCCTTTGGCGACGCGCTTCAGCTCATTGTGACGATCGCCAAAGAAACCTTTCTGGACTTACATTGGGTAAAAGAATAAAACAACCCTACAAAAAAAGCTTGATAAAGCCCGGCACTACGCGAATTAACAATGCCAGGCCTTACCATTGCCCGAGGTAGTCGGCGAGAGAGATGTCTTTGAACAGACCCTCGACGACGGCTGTCGCCTGGAATGCGGGAGCTGGACGTTGAACTCGGGCAACCATGGTTGTTGTCGAGGCGCGTCAAATAACTGGAGGAAATTTTTAAAAGAACTGGTTACGCGTTTTGTATCGCGAGACGTGTTATGTACACCTGTTTTTCTCTGTCCAAATTTAGGCATCATCATCTTCGGTTGCTTACATAAATAGGCCAATCAGCGTTCGTGCTTCCGACGCCGTGCGGCGTACAACCAAGAACGCGTCTTTGCTTGTGCGCGAAGTCCACATGTTTAATCCTACGCGCTCATTATAATAGTACCACAAACACATCCTGGTCACTCAGATATCGAGGGTGCTACGCGGTTCATCGAGGAAGGACTTGATGTCCCGGAGGAATTCCTATGGTCCAAAACGACGGACTCTCCGGTCGTATAGGCGCAACTACAGACGAAAAAAACAACTTGATTTTCTGGTGGCCATGTGGCAACACCTATGCATTTTACTTGTGAATTACAACGTGTCTCCGGCATTCCTTCCTCCTTTCACAGACAGTTTTCGTTAACAAGGTCCTCGACGAACGAGCTAGCTAGCTTTTTCACGGTGCTAGTCCTTCTTTCAGGTCGGTGACCATCTAAAGTTCCTGATTCCAGAGATAGCATGATGCGTCTTTTTCTGTTCCTACACGGCTCGCAAGGTAGCGGCACAACGATCTGGCACGTACTATTGTTATTCTGTCTTTGAAATGACTATCGACAGCACAGAAGGACGATGATTCCAGAAAGGTAGATTCTCGATAACTAGATGCCGGTCAACCCAGGATCAATCAGGCCCCCGTGGACGGGAATGACGTAACGGTAAGCACTTAATCGGTCTTCAATCTATGTTTGACCACATGAACCAATCGCACCCCAAACAGCACTGACTCAGACTCTGGAGGCCTGACTTGTCGAACCCATGACAATCGGACCCTCAAGAGGCAGCGCATTACAAATAACGAGGAGTCAGGTGCCCAGCAAGGACTAGCTCACTGACTGCGGACCCGGAATCGATGTGTTCTATATCAGTGTTACTACCGGATTTAAAAGAGAACCACTGCTCTCACTGGCTGTCTGTCGCGAAGCAAGGTTCTTCTGATTGCCGCACACTGCATGATTTGATTTGATTCAGTATCAGGGGCGCCGTAGGCGGACAAATTGCTATGCAACGAGAAGGTATAAAAACTTGGCTTGAACTGCAGTATACAGTCAAGCATGCGTACTCAAAGCCCCACAGAAACAACCGTTGGAACTGGGGACCAAAACACTGCTGCCCCAGAAAAGCCTGGTACTGAACCGACGCTTGGTGCAACGTACAAGCTCTCTCCCAAGCAAGCAATATTCTTCAAAGCAGAGACCGGGATAGTTGATGACGACGACCTCAGGGCTCACATTCTGGATGTGCAAAAGAGGGCATTTCAGGTCAGTGTGATGAGATTTTTGGTTCGCTCTCGGACGGTGACACAACTTTTGAACATAGATATTCCCTTACGTGTGTATCAGCGAGTTCATGTATCTCAGGCAAGTATCCCTTTCTACCCTGGCACGTTCATAATCTCAACCTGTTCTTCAGGCTGGGGATCGCATCACTGCCGGAGTATGAAGCGATCATCAGGCTTGGACGAGAGCGTCCAGACGGGATATTGCTAGACATTGGTTGTTGCTGTGGGTAGCTTGCGCTCCGTGTGCTCTTATTTCCTACTGACGCTGTCGTGTGTGCTAGTTGGAGTGGACGCGAGGAAGGCCGTCGCAGATGGTTACCCGCTGAAGAACGTTGTGACCGCTGATCTGATAAAAGGTAAACATGTCGCACGATTTCACAAACCATCATTAACATCCTTTTCCAAGCGTTCGCCGACCTGGGTCATGACCTTTTCAATACGACGCCAGAAACGTATCCAATCAGCTTCGTCCCCGGTGATGTGTTTGACCCAGACGTACTGCAAATCGTACCTCCGCTTGACGAGCCTCCTTCCACGGAAAGGCCAGATTTGTTCGCGCTGACATCGCTCAATCCGCTCGCCGGACGCTGTGCGGTGATCTATGCATCCAACTTCTTCCATCTGTTTTCAGAGGAAAAGCAGCTCCATTTGGCTAAAGCGCTGGCGGGACTCTTGTCCCCCCAATCTGGGTCCATGATATGCGGTGAGCATGTCGGGAACCGGGAGAAGAGAATTTGGCACCAAGAAATCCACGGCGAGGAAGTCCACATGTTTCAGCACTCGCCCGAATCGTGGCGTGCCATTTGGGACGAAGTATTTACAAAGGGGACCGTCAGGGTAAACGTGAGGTTAGACTCGGTAGAAACGAGCCTATTTGAGTATCTTCGATTGCAGTGGTCAGTAGTGAGGTTGTAGTTCTGGCAGACAAGAGTTGCGTCCGAAGGCACTGAGTTGCTCAGGCCTGTTGTCGGGCCTACCGTACGTGGTCACTGAGTTCGTGGAAGAACTTATATCTGACCGCACACTATCTGAACCCATTGTTGCATGTACTATAATACACCTCCCTCGAACTTGAAATTTCTGAAATCGTACTGATTAGCATCGCCAACGTCCTTGGACGATCCTTTAGTTGCTCTGCGACCTTCTTTCGTTGTCAACCGACAGCAATGTAAACATTTTTTGAGATCACGCTGACAATACCACCCATATCTTAATCACAATCCGATTGCGGCCGTCGGTAGTGAGGTTGTGGCCCGAACGGACAAGTAGACTTGTTTAGAGCTGCAAGTTGTTCGGACTTGTTGCACATTCCTGTATCAAACCACCCCAGCAGACAACTCCGATAGTCCTACTCACAGAGTAGCATGTACCAGAGATGATCGGGTTCGCTTGCTGTCTCAACGCGTGAAGAACAACTTCAAGTTAGTGCGTCGTGCCCGGGTGGACGATTACCTGCACGTCCCTCATTTTCTACCGATTATAGGCCATCTGGCCCCGTGAACGGTTTTCTCCAGAACGCCGGCCGAAACGGCAGTATGGAGAACTCAAGAACCACGTCCGAGGAGTGCAAGAGTGTACGAGCTGAGTGGGTTGACGTGCATCAAGTATGGAGAACGAGTCCCCTGTTGGTTTTCCGGTTGCAGTCGGCAGCGAATGCAGGATCCGAGTCAACAAAGCCAAACACTTACGGCACACGGCTGCCCCTTCCTCGAGGGTCTAAAGACTCTCGCGCGAGCATCCGGCAATCCTACATGCCCTCGTCTTGCTGATTCCGTTCTTCATCAGCCTTCAGAGATGTCCTCGGTGATTACCGATACCCATTCGTCGCAGTTAGGCGGGGAGAAGCCAGCAGCACTGGACAGCCTTGCCGAGGACAGTCGGACGAACGGAAACGGCCACGCGAGGCAGGAAAGTGAAGGGGACGAAAGCGAGGTGGACGTTGACATAGAGGAAGGGGAATCTGCAGACGGAGGGGACGTTGCCGAAGAAGAAACATCAGATGTGAAGGTGGGACACGACCGTGACGATGATGATTATGGGAAGGAAGAAGAGGAAGAAGAGGAGGAAGAGGACGGAGATGATGAAGACGAAGATGACGAGGAAGAGGAAGAAGAGCCGTCCCTCAAATACCAGAGAATGGGTGGCGCGGTCACCGATCTACTCAAGAAGGATTCGGCTTCTGCACTTGCGGTTTCAAACAAGTGCCTGGTGCGTGTACTGTCGAAATATCAGTTTGTGTATCAGACCTCATCGTGTTCTTAGGCACTTGGGACTCACAGCGGCATTGTTCACGTGTTCAATCTGGCTGGGGAACGTATCAAATCTTTCAAACCCCACCAGGCATCTGTGAGCGACGTGGAGATGGATAGTACCGCAGATTTTGTTGCCACTGCATCGATTGACGGTGAGGAATCCGTCGTCGTGGTACTGGACTTTCTGATTGGCCAGTAACCAGGACAGGTCGTCGTACACTCGCTGTCTACAACCGAATCCTACGTCTTCGACATGAAGCGACCAATACGCTCCGTAGCTCTTGAACCTCATTTTGCGAAGAGGAAATCATCCCGCGCGTTCGTATGTGGGGGCATGGCAGGTACACTGGTTTTGCGAGAAAAGGGCTGGGTTGGCCACAAGGAAACAATTCTTCACTCGGGAGAAGGCCCTATATGGCATTTACGATGGAGAGAAAATTTCATTGCATGGGCAAATGATCTTGTAGGTTCTCCCTCTTCCCTTGTTGCCAGGGAACCAATCAATTCACGTATATCAACATTAGGGGGTCAAGATACACGACACGCAGTCCCAGTCTCGTATCACCTTTATTGACCGACCATCCGATAGTCCTCGAGCCGACCTCTTCAAATGCACTTTGTATTGGCAGGATGACACCACGCTGCTCATTGCTTGGGCAGATCACATCAAAATTGCACGAATACGCTCACATCCTTCAAGTGGTCCCAAACTTCCACCTTGGACCGTCGAAGTCACTGCTGCATTTCAATTGGATTGCATGATTTCCGGTATCCTCCCTCACCCGATGTCCCCGCAACACTTACCTCCAGAAAAAGGCACCACCACCGCCCCAACTACTGCAATGACCTCGTTTTTGGTCCTTGCATACGAGCCCCCAGACTCTTACGGGGACGAGATGACTGATGACCGCGCTCATCAGGCACGGAAGACCGCGGAACGTCCCGAATTGCGCATCATATCACACTCTGGCGAAATACTCACTTCCGACGCTCTCGGCGTAACCAATTACCAAGCTTGGGGTTGCAACGACTACCTCCTGGCTGAAGTCAGTCCAG
This sequence comes from Boletellus aff. lepidospora, assembly GCA_038094175.1. NCBI lineage: Eukaryota > Fungi > Basidiomycota > Agaricomycetes > Boletales > Boletaceae > Boletellus > Boletellus aff. lepidospora. The sequence continues at coordinate 106,842 of JBBPTT010000005.1, forward strand.
TCGGTACAGACAACGAACGGTGCTATGTTGTAGTTAGTCCAAAGGACATTGTCCTTGTCCGATCGAGGGATCGCAAGGACCACATCGCTTGGTTGGTTGAACATAAACAATACGAAGAGGCCCTAGATGAAGTGGAGAAACTTGGCGAAGATGAACATGCTCCTGAAACGCCGGATTCTAGGATAGATCCCGTCCAAATTGGTGCTCGTTACATTCAGCATCTTATTGGCGAAGGTATGTTTACCTTTTCTTTCCATGCTCATGTCCTGCTCATCTCCACTGACAACAGGCGACTTTTCGAAGGCGGCTCGGTTATGTCCAAAGGTCTGTGGTCAAAATGTTCAGAAATGGGAGGAATGGATATTCGTGTTTGCACAAAAGTATCAGTTGCAGGTAGGTCTCTGTTTTCCGTACTGGGGGGGTGTAACTTTAGTTTTCAGGCAATCATTCCATATGTTCCGACCACCGCTCCTCAGCTTGGGCACCTAGTCTACGAGATGATACTTGGCCATTTCCTCAGCCACGATAAACCGGTCAGCACACATGAGTATACATGGCGTTTCGTGATATTCAGTTTTATTATTATAGGCCCTGCTTCGGATGATCAGAGACTGGCCAAATTCTATATATGACATTTCCGCGGTCATTGTCGCAATTCAGTCGGAATTGGACAGAACTGGGTCTTCCTTATCCTCTTCAGGGCCATTAAAGTCGGACGCTGTGGTGCTGATGGAGTGTCTTGCTGATTTGTGAGGGCATCCGCACGTACATAAACGCCCACATTGATCAGATTACCCAGGTATACTGCAAACCGGCAATATGGCAAAGCTCTCCCGTTCTTCTTGAGACTACGGAGACCGAACGTCTTTGACCTCATCAGAGAACACAACCTATTCACTGATGTCCAGGATCAAGCGCTTCTCCTTGTGGAATTTGACCAAGAGCTGAACGAGACTCGGAAACAAGCGGGCCAGGACAATGCGCTGAGCCAAAGCGAAGCGATCACGTTGCTTGTAGATCATACTCACTCGATACCAGTATGTTGCTGCGTACTGCTCCTAATCCATGTTGATCACTTATCGTCGACAGGTGGGACGTGTTGTGCAGCAATTACAGTCTCGATCATTCTACTTGTTCCACTATCTCGACGCTTTGTTCAAGAAAGACCAACTTTTAGCATCTGACTTTGCTGATCTCCAAGTGACACTTTTCGCTGAATACGCAACGTCAAGGCTGATCGAATACCTAAGAGCCAGTAGTTACTACAATCTGGAGCAAGTAAGCATGTTCTATGCAATTACCACAGGAGCCGCTGACATCCCATAGGCCTACAATATTTGCAGGACTCGCGACCTGGTTCCGGAGATGGTTTTCCTTCTTGGTCGGATGGGTAACAATAAGAAGGCGCTGACGCTCATAATCGAACGCATAGGTGACGTTCAGCAGGTGAGTGCCTCGAGGGACCCGAGTGGCGTTCCTTCACGCGCACTTCACCAGGCCATCGAATTCGCCAAGGAACAGAACGATGATGATCTCTGGGAGGATCTGCTGAAGTATGCGGAAACGCGACCGAGTATGCCAGTTTGCCACCCCTTCCATCCATGTCGCTGATGACGAGACTCTTGTCCTGGGTTAGCGTTCATTCGCGGTTTGCTCGAGAATGTTGGTGCCGAGATAGATCCGATACGGTTGATTCGTCGGATCAAAGACGGTCTCGAGATCCCAGGTCTCAAGGAAGCTCTCATCAAGATCCTCCACGACTTTCAGTTACAAATATCACTTCTGGAAGGCTGTCAGGCGATCCTGGATTGTGACTCGGCACACCTGGCGAGCATACGACAGAAGGGCCAAAACGCTGGGTTCTTCCTCGGTGCGTCATGTTTGCATTGCTCGCACATGTACGATCCCGCCGACGCCAGTGTTCTTCAAGTTCAAGCGCCTTGCCTGCTGTGTTCGGAACCGCTACAACGGACGCCCCAGGACCTGTTACTCCTGTTCCTCTGCAGACACGTCGTGCACGCCAACTGCATCGACGGCGTGGACGAGCTGCCGCGGTATATCGAGAGCGGGGGCAGTGCCGTCAACACTGGCGTGATGCGCATCCGACCCGCACACGAGGTCAGCGCCAAGATCGCTTTGTGAGTGTTGTGCTTTACCTTTTCCCGCGCGAGGCGATTGCTCAACTCCTCCGTTCATTCATTCACTTGCCGGCTTTGGGGTGTGGTCAACAGTGCGTCGGTCGTGCGCGCCAAGGTACGGCAAGGGTGTCCAGTATGTCATCGGAGAGGCAGCGGTAGGGGGGAGGGAACCTCGACGTCAGTGTCGGTGTCAGTGTCGGTGTAGACAGCCCGGGGGCCAGCACATCTTTCATGCTCATTGTGGATGCGGTTGCATGTTACGTTCTCTTTAATACCATCTCTGATATTTCCCCTCGTCTTTGTTTTGAGCCTGAGGTCCTGGGCGCTATTTCATTGGTCATGGCCTGGCGATACGCTGGGAGGACGGCAGGCATCTGGGCGGCTGACCGTAAATAGAATGTCTACAAACCAAAAAAGGCAATTTTGCTCAGCAGGCCTCCCCAGCAGAATACAAAAGTACGTCCATCACCCCCTCGTCAAACCATTGATAAGTGCACCCTTCGGGGTTGCACACGATAAAATTGGAACGATACAGAGAAGATTAGCATGGCCCCTGCACAAGGATGACACGCTTTTCCGGAGTGGTAGACCTACGGGTCTCAATATTTATTTTGTTTATCATCCTTTTTTCTTTCCTTGACTAATGGGTGCTGCTATACTAGCCCCGATTGATGGCCGTTAGGTTCGTTGTTCTGTTTTTTTTTTCATCGTTTCAGCCTGTTGTACCCTCAGTCGATCCTGAGATTGTATGTCCTTGCCTTCCGCCGCGATCTCCTTGCAATGCATCCGTACAGGTGGGCTTCGTCACGTACTCTGATCCGGCTTATCGTCTCAGGGAATGCTTTGACACCTGGACAATCGATCATAGCTCGCGCAAAGCAGATGTCGTACCTCCGCATGCTCTAATGTGCGACCCGGTCCAACAGAATTGTGAGCCGAGTCGGCGTAACATCATGGACGCCACGAACTTCTACCTTCATAGTCTTCATTGCCACTATCACGTTCGCCAATGACATGAACGTGCAACGAAAACAGACGGCCATCTCCCATCAATTTAAGGAGGGTCCTGTTCGGAAGCAGACCTCCACGGACTTGTCACACTCGAGGATCTCTCGTGGCCGACACGTGGAACGTACGACCGCCAACGCCATGCGAACCACAGGCTAAAGCGTCGTGGGCACTCGCGCCACACATAGTCGACATGCACCCTCGGCCTCTGACCATAGAACGTGAGCCACTCCAGCAACGAGCGTCATCCCATCGACCACCATGATAAGATGGCCGTCGTCGGCTCGACACAGGAGTGCTATGCACGGACGATGAGCGGGCTCAAGCATGACCAACTCCTATGGAACGACACGGTCGCGCGCTCGTCCGTCGAGCAAGAAACGTAGCCGAATTCCGAGAACCATCTCCATTGGCTTTTGGGGGAACCATGCTCCCCACGACGGAATTACTCCCCCCCCCCAATAGAGGGTCCGTGGGTGCGCATCCGATTCGAACGCACACGGCGTCCAACTTCGACGTTCCATGGTCCACGCGGAGACATCTCCACGGTGCAACACCGCTCGATACATGGTTCTCCCATGTCACGCGCTGCACAAAACTGACGCATACGCGCGCGACACAGGCCACGGGAACGTGAGCCACCCCTACCCTTACACGGGTGATCTAGGCGTCATCCGACTGACCACCACCGGCGGAGGTGGAGTCGTCGGCCGGGGTGCTATGCACGAGTGATCACTGAAGCGCCGAGGATGTCGTCGGGTCAGGTCAGGGCGTGTGGATCGCTGTAGAGATCGACGTGGTAAAAGCGTCGTTTCGAGCCAGGGCGTGACTCGGAAACGAAGCGGGAACGCTGAAAAAAAAAGCAGATTTAACAGGGGCATTTGTATGCTCACTTGCAATGATGTTACGGAGGTCACGGTGGCGTTTGTCACAGACTGCGAGCATACTTGGCGTGCGGTGGCGGAGGGTTTTACGACCGAAATAAACGACTCCTCGTACCCTCCAACTCAGGTTTTCTGCGCCTGATCCAGGGTCCCCGCGTCCTCAACCACTTGCTCTGCTTCCACCCCCTCCTCCACGTCGCGATCCTCTTCGGCTTGTGGGGACTCTTGCGGAACGATCAGGTTCAGGAAGACCGCAACCAATCCCGCAAGCAAGACTGCAAAAAATCATGTTTGCGACCGGCAGAAACAGAGAGACGAGCGCGCACAACAAACTCACATGGTGTACTCAACACGATCGTGATCGAGTTGAACAAGCCTTGCAAACCCGAGCTCGGATTACGCACGCCGTCGAACAGGTACGTGAACACGTTCGGCACGAGCAAGTTGCCGAACCCGAACGACATCGCTGCCGCGAGGATGAATCGATCTCGCCGGGTATAGTCCACGTACGAGAGCACGCGCATCCCGGAGACGGCCACGTTCGAGAACAGAAACGTAGTTACGCCGCCAAGGACGGGGTCGGGTACTTTTTTAAAAATTTCATCAGTGAAAGCTGGGCAGCGACGGGATCGAGCCGTACGTACTGGCGAGGAAAACTCCAGAGATTTTACCGAAGATGCCGAAAAGGATGAGGAAAACACAGCACCACCGGCCAGCTGCACGATTCGCACAACGCGTCAGTGCGATGACACCGTTATTCTGACGCGTGGGATCAACGAAATGTTCTTGAGAATCTGATCGCGTCTGTTCGGAAACCCACCTGGGCAAAGATGGACAATGGCGTCACGGTAAACAGTGCAGATAAAAATCCACCCAAACCGTCACTCTTCAACTAGCATTAGCTTTTCTATCAACGAGATACAGACATATGGCGCCTACCAGAACACCGCCTTGAACGCGCGAGTCAAAGTCATCACCAGTAACCTTCAGGTGAGACACTTCTGCAGAAGCCGTAATATCACCTATAGCCTCCATCGTCGTGGACACTACGCGAGGGTAATATGCAAGTTAAGAAGGATTGGCATGACCTGAATACCTACCATACACAGCCAGCATCGGAAGGATGGCCGGAGGATAGACGCGAATCTTGAATGTATGGGTCCTTGCAGACGTGAGCATCCTACAAGCTTAAAGTGGAATGTTCGAATAGTACCACAGGAACGTGATGGCGGGCGCGGAAGAAATGGTGCCGCTATCGATGTACCCCACAGCACCCGCTACAATGCAGCCCACCGCAAGCCCGACGATGACGCTCGCGTTCTTCAAGAACGGAGAACCAAACAATTCAGTCAGGATGATGGTGACGAACGAAAGAAAGCCGAGACCGATGAACTGGGGAGAGCCCCACCTGTGGTTGGATGAACGAGGTCAGAAAATCTGGGGCGCAAACACTGCCCGGATAAGACCTGGAGTTTTTCGCTTACAGAGCAGCGTGTTTGGATGATGTGGTCGGACAGAGCATGAGCGGGCCACTCGTCGGGCGGTCCTGACATCCGTTTGATCCACCGCCCCAGTTGGGTATGCCGGATGAACCGATGAGCGACGCGCCAATCATGACGATGACAGTTCCTAGCCCACGCATGCTAGGCAAACTGACCTTTGCATTGGTATGAGATATGTACTCACCGGTAACCATTGGCGGGAACACGCGCTTCAGGATGCGCGGTGGGATGAACGATAGCCCCATCTCGAGGAAGGAGCATATCAACGACGTTCCTTGGTAAATCCCATGGTTAGAAATCGATTCCATGCAGAACGAACCTGTCAAAGAAGTCGACATACCTAGAACCATGCCGTATGCGTCAGGACACGCTCCACGAGTCACTGTGCCGTCCGAAGCGGTAGTAGAAGGACACCTCCCATCCGCATACATGGCATTGAAAATCTTAATTGAGGCCTCAGGTTCAAACTCCAACCTCGAAAACACGGAGAAACCTAACATACAGCATCCGCAGTGCTGAGCGTGGCGAAGCTCGTTCCAACGACCGACAACAACCCGGTGCCGAGGTAGAATCTCTTCCAGAGTTTGATCCGCGACATTTGAACGAGACTCAGGATCCCTTTATTTGAACAGAGAGTTGGAAAAAATGAAACAATGGCAAAGAGAAGCATGGCCACGTACCACAGCCAATGAGCGACGCAGATATCATGTACGCGGCCGTCTGCGCGTCGAGCGCAAGCGTGTCTGCAAAAATGATCGGCGGCGTGATCAGACCGGCAAGCATGGCGAGCGCGTGCTGGAGCCCGCATGCCATCGCCAACACGAGCGGCAGCTCATCGTCGACGCCGTAAAAGGGCGGTTGTCCCTCGACTCCCTTCCCATGCCGTTTTTTCTTCCTAGAGAAGCAAGAAGGCAGGACGGGCAAGCAGAGCCAGGCGTAGTCGTAGTCGCCGAACCAGCCCTTTCGGGTGGTCAGCTTGCGCCGGACGACGCCCGAGTGATGTCGAGCACGAGTAATTAATGATGGAGCCGGGCGCTGTGGCCGCGGCGAATCAACGGTTGAAGGCTGCTTCGCGGCAGAAGCTCCGGAAGACATCCTCGATCAGAGCTGGTGGGTTTCAAAACAGAGGTCGGCTCCAACGTTCGCCCCAGTCGGATTCTCTTGAGTCCAATGAGTAAGGAGTCGAGGTAGAAAGTGAAAGATGTTGACGCATCACATTTAGCGGCAATTTTAGGGAGCGACAACACTGGGACCGAGCCTGGGATACCCGATAAGCATAAAGATAGGTAGTTGCTAAACCATAAGAATATAAGCGTTATCGTGCTCTGTGACGGATTACAGGCCCACCGTGGGTGCAACACTGGCATCTGGCAGTGTTTCACGACCAATTGAGGCACAGTGTGAGATACCGTCGGTGGTGCTGACAGCAGGCCTGGGTCAAGCGGGCCTCCGTGCGCCGTGACAAAACTTCGACGCACACACCAGAGTATGCGAAGCGACTCGTCAAGCTGAGGTGCAAATGAGCGTCATAAGATACCTATAATACCATCTAGTACTACATCGACGTCTCCGTTCATAGTCAGCATTCCTCCCTTCTTGCTTCTCGACCCTTCTGTCCATTGGCCTTTCACATACCACCCCTGACGACGACGAAAAACGGCGAATACAAAACACAAGACGTGCCAGAACAAAGCGGGTGGGGGTTCTTACCCATACAAAACGACGAACACGATCAACGTGACGACACACGCGAGAATGAGCAGCGCACCGAGCGCCTGCACGCAGCGCCATGCCCATCTCACTTCGGCGTCCCGTATGACCCGCATGATCCACTCACGCTCTGCCCCTGGCTTTGATTGCTCAAACTCCGCGGGCGCGACGAGCGGAGATACTAATATGATCGCACCCAGGACCCACAACGGCGGGAATACTGTGCGCCCCCAGGCACAGGTAAAGAAACAAAGAAGCGACATGAACGCCCGAACAACAACAACAACAATAATGACACGTACAGAACCCGTACATGAAGAGATACTTGGCGAGCGTAGCAGGTTCCGTGTCTGGATCTATCGAATAAGCAGGGAGCGCGGCGTCTGTATAAGGAGGTGGCAGGGGTGGTGGTGATGGTGACAGCAGGACTTCGCCGCTGCCCCCGACGGACGGACGGCGATCGTGCCGGCTCTCGTGCGTCGCATGGCTCGCACCAAAAAAGTCGCCTATGGCGTCGGCGGTGGTGGCAGCAGTGGTGACGGTGCTGGAAGTGTGCGGCGCGTGCACAGAAGCGGGTGCAACTCTGGCTGGCTCTGGAACAACTAGAAGCCCAAAGGGGCCATATGCACCAGCGACAGCCTGGGCCTCAAGATCGACGTCCCCAGCGGACGAAGCGCAGCGCCAGGTGCCATGGACAGTCTTGACACCGCGGGGTACGTTACGGTCCATGGCTGTTGGGACGACGGGCTAGGCTGGAAGGACAGGGGGGGACGCGAAAACGCCGGTGGTAGGGAACGAGGGGGGCATTGGCACGAGGGACCTGATATATACCCGACGCTCTTCGCGTCTGCAGGGAAGCGATCCGTGCGCATGTGCCATGATTGCACGTCGACCCTACAATGTGGACCCACACAAAAAGGCGGCCAAACACAAAATAGCTGTTTTTGGTAATTCACCACAATCAACGAGTGGCCATGCAGTATACAAGAGATTACATCCGATGGTACAAGCCTTGAGAAATTGCGCACTATACGGAAGCACTGTCCTCCCAATCCTCGTCAACGTTCGTCTCCTTCGTTCTGCCCCGCCCACCACCCGCTTCCATGAGTGCCGCTAGCCCACCTGTCCGCATCATCCCGTTCATCCCTCCATCCAGCGCTGACTCCTTCTCTAGCCGAACCTGTCCGTACGCCTCGTCCCATTTTGCTGCGCTCTTGAAGAACCGCCTGCGAGGCACGCTTTTGATAACATCGATATATCGATTCGTCATGATACTCATCCGCTTCCGACTCCGGCGATACGACGACCCGGCATCAGAGTCATACTGATCGTCGTCAGACTCTTTCGACGCCGCACTGGCTTCTTGCAGTCTGTACAGATACCGCGCATGTTCTGCATGTATGCGATTGGTCGTGTTGTACTGCCACGAAAGGAAATGGAAAATGTGAGGAGAAAACTCTGCTTACGAGCTAGTCGGCGGTCCAAGTCGTCCATCGTGCCGTCTTCCCTATCTTCCTCTACCTCCAAGCCCAGGTGGTCCCCAAGACTCTCTCGCGGAACGTCGTGCATGCCGACCGACGGAGCACAACGCAATTGCGCCAGCTGGTGGAGCGCATTGAACCTGACCTTGTCCAGCGACCCGTCCTTGATGTTCAGGTCATCCATGTTGTTCTCCGGGACCTCGAGCCGGTAGCGTGGTCCGAACCATTCGAAATACTCGTTCCAGGGCAAGTTGAGGTCGATCTCCTTCTCTATCCCGATCGCGCACGCGGTCTCGTACGTCCACGTCCGTGCGACATTCTTGACCGTGTATCCGCCTCCGCCGAGAAGAATGAGCGGGACGTTGAACGACCGAAGAAACTGGACACAGTGTGCATGGCCGTTCATGGTGATATTGAAGCAGCCCAGCTTGTCCCCCGCCAACGAATCCGCACCACACTGCAGTACGACCGCGCTCGGGCGGTACACGTCCATGATCTTGGAGACGACCTGCAAGAAAGTGTGAGATACGCTGTGCAGTCATTGCCTCCCCCACCCCTTTTTTCTTGCGCGTAAAAAACGCACCGGTTCGAACACCGTTTTGAACGCGTCGTCAGTGATCCCGTCCTTGAGTGGAACATTGACGGTGTAATACTTTCCTTTCCCCATTCCCTTGTCCTCCTGCGTCCCCGTTCCAGGGAAATATTCCCCAAACTTGTGAAACGAACACGTCATGACCCTGTCCGTCGTGTAAAACGCCTCCTCCACCCCGTCTCCGTGGTGGCAGTCGATGTCGATGTACAACACGCGTGGGTAGGTCCGGAGCAGCTCCAGTATGCCGAGCACGATGTCGTTGATATAGCAGAACCCCGACGCTTCGCGCTTCTTGGCGTGATGCAGACCACCCGCCCAGTTGATCGCGATGTCGGCCGCACCAGAGGAAATCCGTTGAGCTGCAGCTATAGGAGCGAGGAGAGGTACGGATGAGTGGCATGACCTTCCACGCCGTGCATGTGGCGCACCTATAGACCCCCCAGCAGAGATGGAACAAAACTCGAACAGCCCTTCAAACGCAGGGTTGTCTTCACCCATGAGGACTGCAGAAATAATAGATGATTCAGACGTGTGAATGCGCGCGCGTCTGATAGGAAAGGGGAACGACGTACATCGCGTGCCGTGGTAGGTGAGCTCCTCCGCCGTCTCGGGCATCACCCGGTTCAGAAAATGGATGTACTCGTCGGTGTGGAAGGCGGTCATCGATTCTGGCGTTGCGCGTTTGGGATGCTTTTGCAGTACAGTGCGCGAGGCAGGGACAGAAAAACGCGCGAGCGTAAACAACGGTGGAAGAGCGGGCGCGAAGAGAGGCTTCATACCAATACTTGCATCTTGTCGAGCATACCATACGCTGAGACCAAGTCGTGTGTGACGCACATCCGGTGGGGCTTCATGGGGTGGCCGAGGCCATATGTGTACGCTCCAATATCCCCTGGCGCGAGTAATTCATCCGGAGGAGGCACAAAGGAGAATTCACGGCGAGACGTACCGTCATAATAGTATGTGACCCGTCTCTTTGACATCGTGTGGTCCAATTAGCACGGGTCTTGCACTGCGTTATCGGCCCTGACGAGAGGGCTAAAATGAAGATTGCTTTGGATTGCTCAGATGCGCCTGTTGCACATTCGCACGTGACGTTACTCCCGAAACACACCTAAAAACCATGCTCGCAGGAGCAAAGAAGAACAAGTAGCATGTTTCTAATGTATCATACGTCGTGCTACGAATCTGTACGGCAACCATAGTCCGAATCCAAAACAGAACATGTGACCATGACCGTCATCGCGCCTGTCATCGCAAGTCGATTTCCACCGTGTCTCCAACTTCCTCTTCGGTATCATCATCTGTGACGATTCTTTTGTTTTCCTTCTCGACTGGTGGCGGAGGAGGCACCTCAACGCTTGATGGCGTGATGATTTTCACAGCAGTTCCATGACCGGCGTCTGGCACGACAGCGATAGGACGAGCGGTCAGCTCCGAGGCGGAGGGTGGCGACGGAGGTGGGGAAGCCGTCGGAGGTGACTGTGGTACCCGTGTGGGAGGTGCAGATCGATACGCTGGAGGGAATCGGAAATTGCGATCCATCGTGCCGTTACTCTTGTGCCGCGTTTCTGACCCGGGAACTGATTTCTTTGGTGCGGTCCTCTCCCCCTTTGCCTCTTCATCTGATTCTTCCTCAGGAGTGGGCTCAACGGGCTTTTTTGTGGTTGCTGGAGGACTTCCAGCGGTGTTCCGTGGGACAGCGGGCATCGAAGCACGATTTGGAGCGGTCTTGTGCGCATTGATACCATTGGCAGAAGGTAGAGAAGCATGAGACAACGATTGAGGCCGCTGAGCGTGATAAATCGCGGGGGGTGTGACCCCAAGGTAGAACCCAGAGATAGGGACCATTCTGTAACATTCAGCGAATCAGGTGCAAGCATGCGCGTTACTGACAACAACTTACTTTTTTTCCATCAAACAGGCTAATACCCATTGTGGCTGCACGACTGGGATGCTGAGCTGAAGGGCCCGCTGATACTCCACTCCCGGCCCACCGGAAACATTGCCACCGCTGGCACTGGCGCCTGAAGGAGTCATAGCAGGTGTCGTACACACAAAGTGTGTGGTGTCAATCTGGATCTTATCGCTCCACTTCGCTTTCATCTCACTTAGAGCAGCCTTGGCATCTTCCAAGAGCACCTCGTTGCCAACGGTCCCAAAACACACCGAAATACCACTTGTGTCCGCGATGGTGTGGGTCCGGAGGCGAATGAGGTTGGAAGGGAATGTTCCCGCAGTTGTGCGTAGCACCAGTTGGAAGGTATAAGTCGTATCGAGTGAGAGACCAGACAGTTTCGTGGAGGTGTTGGTCAAGGCGTTAGGTATCGAGGCGAGTCGCTGTGAGTTTTTGTATATATCAAGAGAACGCAATTTTGCTGTTGCAAGTTTCAAAGGAGGCCACTCCAACGTTACTGAAGTCTGCGTGACATTGCGAACCTGTGAGATGTGTGAGAAAGTGTTTCAAACAAAAGTGGAGTTCACAGCACTTCGAGCTGAGGTGGCTCCGGAGAAACGCGTCCAAATGTTTCCAGGATATCCCGCTGGAGCCCCCAGAACTCTTGGTCACGTTTCCGTTCCTCCGCGATGTTCTGGTGTACTGCGATATTGACTATGGAGCCCGTCGTAACGCCGGGTGGTAACAGAACAGATGGAAACTCGATAAGATGAGCACGCTCCCCTAGTAGGATCTTGGGACCTGGGTGTAAGTGGATGCATCGTGCGAGTAGGGTGTAAGGTATCATACCGCCATGCCCGCGTCTGTGAAGTGCCCAAAGTCAGTACTGACTTGCCTCGCTGGATAGGACCACGCACCAAGCTTTCCAACAGTAAACGTAAAGCTGTCCTGCGACTTCGCCATAACTGCTACTGATCCGCGACCTGAGGCGCCTTAATCGAATTAAGCGGGTGGTAATTATGGAGGTGAGTGTCCCGGCGTTGTTATGATGTTATTTGGACGTGTTGAAACTGAAAGCCTTTGGTAAACAAACACAGACACCCGCAGTGCATGACGTAGCCCGTTGCACGTAGGCCAAGAGGTCTCCTTATGAATAAATTCCTAGAGATGGTATTTTTATATTTCTCGGTTATTTCCTATTAAAACATCCAGGTGTGCGCGCAACATGGTGCTGTCGTGTCTCGTGGTCTATTCGTGCCACCAGGACGTTTGCATCATGCCGGTAAACTGCCATTCGCAACCAATGCATGGCTATGCTCGGTCGCAGCCACCATATTGATCATAATAGCTGATCCTCAGGACGTTTCTCTGGCTTATAATGTGATACCCCATGCAGCGTACCCGGTTAAAAACTCGAAATCACTGAATGGCCTGCAAGCCCTAAGTGGTCCGATCTAGTTTGAAGGAGCCATCACGATCCTCCGTCGAACACGTTGTTACAGGTCGTGTGGTAGTAGGGTGTTGCTGATTCCGTAATAAGTGAGATCCTGACACAGCTCAGGCGTGCTTGCCACATCACGACGTGCACGAGGCACACTTGCTCTCTTTCCTTCATTTCGCCTCTTGTTCACATATAAAGATTTTCACCTTCATTTTGTTTTCGCTTGTCTCTAGCCCGCGTATACCCCTCCTTTCCATAATATCACAGTACCTTCCCACACTACAGCCGTCGAACATCCAAGGAACGCCATGGTATTCGGGCTTTTCACCCGCAATTCTGCACCGGACACCTCCGCATCACCAGGAGACGACCAGACCAACCGCCTCCCTACTCCTACACCATCTATAACATCAGTTGCTCGTCACTCGCCTTTCCGGTTCCCAACCATTCTGCGTTCTGCACTCGGTGGAAGCACCACCGACTTGACTCTCAAGGACTCTGATCAAGCGACAGATAGCGTCGCTGAGGGAGAGAATAATGACCACTCCTTCGCCCCGCCACCACCAGAGACACCGACCCCTCCACCTATCGCCGACCCAAATGAAACGAAGATCCTGCATGACTTGGTGTTGTCCATACCACCGAAGACACTGCATGCGTACACCCTTGCGCATCTTCTGCCCTTGTCACCCCAGCCAACCACTCTGTCTTCTCCTGCCCTAGGATCACACTCCGACCATGCCCTACGTCCACCATCTCCGAATACGATTACGAAGCTGGCTGCCTTCTTCTCGACCCTTGCACCGCCTCCTTTGCTTCACTGTGTTCGATGCCACAAAGATTACCATGATATAGAAAACGAAGAGAAGGACAAGGCATGCCGCGTACCGCATGATGACGAGAGTACGGTGGTGTCGCGTTCATCGAAAGGGGGACACGAGACTCTCTGGCGCTGCTGCGAGCAGACCACACCTGGAGATGGAGGTGAAGGCCCGCCAGATGGATGGTGCTACGAAGGGAGGCACACAGTGAGTCCATCCCTTTCCAACCCCCGCCCGTTCACCCTGGCCTGACACGTTCTGCGTTCGTACAGACGGATGTCAAACGCGCTCGATTTAGAGCGGATTCGACCATGCACAACGACAAACTGACGTCGTGCCTCAAACTGAATTGTCACGGTATACGCGATCGATTTCCACATCCCGACTCTCGAGCCTCGCCATCTCGCAATCCTGGGACATCCTCTGTGCGTAAATCTGATCCCTCCCCAGCCCGATCGCAGGCTTCTGCTTTGAAGCCTCGCTCTGCGCGAAAGCGTCCGCGCAAATCACTAAAGGAGGTATCCGGGTCCGACAGCGAGATTGATTACGCTGAGAACGTGGCAGCTCGTGCCACGAAGGCCAAGGGCAAACAGACTGCCGGTGGCGGTGCAGAGGAAAAGGATGAGCGTACAAACATGGCAGTCGACGAGCCGATTTCTCTCCCGCCCCAGCCCAAGGCGAAGCCAAAGTCTCGACCAGCCACCTCCCGTGCCCGTCCTCCCCCCAGCACGTCCACGGCCGCGTCACAGCCCGTCTCTACCCCCAATCTCAAGCGGATGGCATCCGCCAGATCGAGGACGACGACGGTGAAGCCAAAGTCGACCTCTCGCACCTTGATTTCTCAGAGTCACACACATATCGTCTCGGATTCAGAAGTCTCGATCCGCTCACTCCCTAGGACAAGAAGTCACGTCCGGGAGGAATCGCGCGGTCGCGCTGGCCCAAAGTCAGCGAGAGCAAGCCTCTCGGAGCGGCCAGGGCGCGCCAAGAAGTCTGCCAAACCACTTCCACGATCTCCAACACCGGAGGAAGAACCCGAAACTGAATTAGAGGAACACCAGGAAAAGAGCGATCGGGAAGAGAGGGGAAGAGATAGGAAGAAGAGGCGGGTCATGCGGTTCTGAGCAGCCGTGCTTCATGACGGTGTGCTGGTACATACCAGTTCAGGCTTATTTTGTTATTATGTGTCCCCATCGATACCAATGAATGTATCGCCGTGTATGTCTGAGCCCGTGTCCACCCGTGCCAGCTCGCTGCTGTGGCGTGTGAAACAATGAGTCAGCAGAGGTCTGTTCGATTACAACTCCCTCGGAGCTTCAGATCAGTGACCAGCTCAAAGGCCGCAATGCTCACCACGCACTGGGCGTTTCCGACGTTCAATCTTGTGAGCGGGTTAAGGTCTGAGGATAATAATCCCCCTCGATCGGCTCTCGCGGGGTCCAGTTGTAACCAACTGAGCGGCATACCAGAAAAGCGGCCGTCCCTCGTTAGCCCAAGACCCTATTCTGATAGGAGAGGTTGGAGAGGGACATGGCTTTGAAAGGTGTCGCGGGGATCGGGCGAAGGCCAGCCTTGGTGCCTGCCATCGTCTTACCCTAGTGTCCCCTCGCTGGGGCGCCTTGATTGCGGAAGGCAAGCCAGAAGGTACCTCTAGCACGTTCAAATATCCTCGAAAAGGGACCATGGCATGTGGACTGGTAGTTGTGCAGAATCACTCTGCATGCTAGTTCCTCTGTCGATTTGGTGGACGTGACTTGTACCGAAAAGCAATTGTCCTATACCGCAACAAGAGGGCCTTCTTGGCCGGAGTACTCTCGTTATCGGGAGCTCCAGGGAACGAGATGATGGAAGGTTGCTTTCTTGGGCCCCTTCGTCCTTGAGTTCACTTTGCGGCGCGCGCTTTCCTGTGGCGAGCGTGGAACTCGATTCAGACTACTCTTGGACTGGTCACTGTAATTTTTCTCTTGACTTTTGACTCCTTCGCGGAGGACTTGGGTATGCAGATGTTTGTTTGGTTCGTCATGGTACCGCCGTCGACGCCTCTTCGAAAGTGAGTTTCTTTTGCTGAGGGTCACTTGCTAATGCGTTTCTTTCGTTTGATATGGTCGCGATCAGACGTTGATCGTCAGCGAAGGATTCCTATTCATACTGTCATGATTCTCTGTTTTTCCTTCTGTCAAATTCACCTGTATTAGGTTTGGCATGAAATTCCGCATTACTTTAACTTCTTGCTGAAAATTGGACCTCATCGTGCGGGCAAATGTAGGCTTTGGATACTAGTTATGTCTGCAAGCTCAAATACCGTGCCGGTCCAGCCAACTTGTCCGTATGATGTGAGTATGCGAAGGCACGCTTTTCTGAATGCAGTAGGTCTACCTCTATCTAATGAGGACTTCGAGATGGGTCAACATACGGGACTCCGGGCTCCGCAGCCACTGTTTGTGGACGCGTGGCAGAGCAGCTCCAAGCCGATCCAAAACGGTAGCCAGGTGCTGCTATCTTGGGGTTTGGGACTACGACACTTACAGCCGTCGTTAATTCATTCCTGCCTCCAACTTTGACCACTCTTTGAAGCGACACATTATGTTTGCCGTATGTTGACCTTGATTTAGACAATTTTTTCAAGGCAGTAGGCCTGCCGATGCTGTAACAAGCATGGCTCTTGTAGCCATGGAATGTGGCACGTCTGCGGGTGACACCCATGCTTCATGGAAACGAGAAGGTGTAGACCCCTTTGGACCCTCTCATGTTCTGAGCTTGACTCGTGGCTCTCGTGCCTTCATACTCGGACTGGTCACGTGCACGAATTCTTCGGATTCCCTGAGGTAAGTGCCTACTTGCCGCAAGTGTTGTTACCCGCGGCGTGTGCTCGCGGCACCGCAAACACAAATCCAGTCTGCACTGCCTTGGCACTTGTACACGTTGCACACGTAGCTGGCCTGTCACGAATTTTCCCCTGGATCCGTCATGCCAGTTTTCAACCCACCCCTCCTTGGTGATGGGAACGGAAGTTTCAGGGTGCACGTGGTAGGAAATAGTGGTACGTCTACTATACGCAAGCCTCTCGTGTTTCAGTGCCCTCGAAGCAGGGTTTCTAGGAGTGGGAAAGGTTAGTCCTGCAGTGCCACCTCCAAGATTTCACAAAGTATATCTCCCGCCTACCAAAGACCACTCTCAGCACCTACCTTGCTGCGAAGTTGGATCTTCCTCACATTCCCCTCGATAAAGTTGTCTGGCAACCTGGGTGGCAGGAAACGCCGAGGGATGAACTCAGAGAAAAGGTTACCACATTAATGGCCCAGGATACTCGTGGTTGGATCATCGATGGAAATTATCTTATGTTGGGAACAGTTATCCCTGATAATGCGACGGACATCATCTGTGAGTTCGCCAGAAGTCGTCAGTGCCTTTCCCCGCCCATACCTTTGATTCAATAGGGTTAGATCCACCGTTGTGGTACTACTTTCCGCGTCTTCTCTGGCGCACGTTCATGCGTCTTCTTCGGCTCACTTCTCCGTGTGCTGAAGGATGCTGGGAGCCTTGGAAAGAGGTTCTCTCAAGCAAAGGTATCGTGTGGTTCTGCCTGACCAATCATGCTGTTGCCAGGACAAGGTATACGGAGTGGCCTTCGCGGATGGGTATTGGCATCGGCGGGAAGATGAGACGCTTGGACGAATCCAATGGTGAGCTGGCGAAATGGAAAGACGGACTTGAGCACCATGTTCGGAAAATGTAGTATTTTGGGTTTGCTCGCTTCCCAACAAGTGGCAGTCGCTTGTTGTCCAGAAACGTAGCGACCAACCATCCGGCCCCATTCTGGGGGTCCATGCATCGGTAAGTCGGGGATCTACACGTCGGGTTGCTAAGGAAAGCATTGAAATTGGGCGTCTAAGAAAACTCGGTCAAGCGACAACCTCCCCCCTGCGGCGGAGCCCAGAACGCGCTCCTTGCTTGAGTTAATTGTACGAGCCGAGTTTCCTCGAGTCATTGCCATCGCGGCTGGGCCTGAGATGATGAACTTGAGCGTTTCTATCTTCAGTTTACTCACGGACATTCTTCTCCTCAGCCCTCGACGCTTCTACGGGGAATTCCAGGCAATGAACCTTACAGCTGTACCTTTCAAGTTGGTCGGGTGCAAGTTCAACCGGGATACCTCCGCGGCGGTGATACTGTCATTGCAACGGTTGCGAATGGTGCTAAAAAATTTCTTTTCTCCAGAAGAGAAAATGGAGAACAAAAAGTACTCAATCAGAATTGACTAGGTGATGACCAATTGACTCGAGTACAGGCTGATCGTCCTGCGGACCGCGGTGTGTACCACTAGTTCTTTGTGATTTTGATTGACGCGGGTGAGAACGTCCCAACTCATCGCCGCACCCATTGAATATCAACCTGGGGATCTCGTGCTCCTGGAGGCGGCCAACATATG
>JBBPTT010000006.1:0-120584 GCA_038094175.1 Boletellus aff. lepidospora
CAGAAGGAGGGGGGGTGCGGGGGGGGGGGGCAGGGGGGCGGCCGGAGAGGAAGGCGGAGGGGGGAAGGGGGAGAAGGGGGGGAGAGGTCTGTAGATCGTACCTGGAGGGGGTGTGGTTGAGGTCGTCGCTGTGCGCATGGGGAAGAGCATCCTGGTGTGGGGCGAGGGTGTTTCTGGTGGGGTCATGGGTGGAGCCAAGCGTGGAGGCCCTCGTCGGGAAATGCGGGCGATCGGGAAGACGGGAAGGGCTGGTAGGGGGCGCGGAAATCGGAGGAGGGTTTTGGGGGTCGTTGCGGAGGCGGGCAGCCTCAGCATCAAAGGCCATGGCAGGCGAACAGAACGAGGACGAGCACCCCGCCGAGTGGAGAAGAGTTGCACTGGGAGCGACGCTGATCCAGCCCGACGACGACGAGGCTCATGCAGCAGAGGAACGAGGATCACCAAGGACAGCGTGACAACAGTCACACCCCCTTCCGCTGATGAGCTCAATTGAGCGGCCACACCCTCTCTTCCGCTTTCGATCTCCGACCCAACTCCGACGGCACCAACGCGACTCCCCTCGGCATCTTGCCGACGTGCCTCCTCTCCGTCCTGCCGACCTACCGAGTATTAAAGCACCCCCGAGCGAGAGCGATGCCAGTCCCATCGTCCACACCATGCACCCGTATCCCCACCTGCTCTTCCACCGCGGCCCGTCCCGCTTCCTCTGGTTCCTCTTCGGCGCCGGCGCCGCGACCTGGTGGCATCACGCCTCGCTCACCCGCGACCAACGTGCGCAGTACTTTCCCTGTCTGACCCACCACCGTCGCGTGCAAGATCCCCACGGCAGCACGCGGGACCCTTCTCCGGACCGACATGCCGCGGTATGGAGCCACGAACGCGACTGGGAACAGGACAGGGAACGCCTCAGGCATCTCCAGCAGCGTGCCGGGGAGACGGTGCGTCTTTGCCCCCTCGGATGCCGCTCGCAGCTCACGCAGAACAGGTCGTCGATCTCTCCGAGTCCACGCTCGAGTCCATCATCTCCGGCGCAGAGTCCCTGAAAGCCGTACGTGACCTCCTTCCCGTTCCACCTCGCGGAACTCACTCGCATCGCAGAAACTCGCACAGCTTCGCGCGGAACGTGAGCGGCTCGAGGCTGAAAAAAAAGCCGACCAGCCGGCTGCCTAAATAGCTTCATTGTCCCCATCATCCGCAAGCAATCGCCCCTCACTCCCAACTGGATCTTATCTCTGTAGCGTCGGCTTGACAGCCCGCGTGTCATTTTATTGTATAACCCTCCTACGTATGTACACGACTCGTGCCGTCGCGCGCGTTGTTTTGCGGCTCGTCGTATAGAACTAGCACTTGTTGGAACGCGCCTGACGGGCCGAGAGTACTCAAACCTGCGCATCCAGCTCCGGTTGCGTGTTGCGGACGTAATCTGGCCTCTGTGGATTCAATTTCCCTTGTTCCTCCGCTGAAGGTGACAAACGATGAGCCCCATAAACGTGCAACTCGGATCGATCAACTCACGCGTCGCATACCAGAAATAGATGATAAGGCCGACGATAACGACAGCGAATGCGGGGAAATAGAGCCAGAATGGGGAATAATGCTTCACCGTCCCTTAGAGATCGGCCATGGACACTATAGGGAGGCACTCACGAACAGGAATAAACCTAGACCCCGACAGTTAGCGGCGGACACTGGCCAAGGCTGTGCGGCACCACACACCGAACAAGAGACCGTAAAAGTCACTCGTGAGCAGACTGATGTTGTAAAATGGCGACGAAGCGGAGCGGTACAGCATAGGAGCGACCGTGTACAGGATAACCATGGCTGCGGGAGTCAAATCAACGAACCATCCTCGATCGGTAGTACACATACCAGCGGTGTATGCCAACAAAAATCCGACTAGGATGGCACATCTCAATGGCACGCTCTCCCTTTTTTTCGATGAACGAGCCACAACTTACCGGTCGCACCATTCCACGAGGCCTGCGTCATGTCGTGGTGCTCTAGTGCAGATGCCTGAATTCCGTTGACGAGCGTTCCCCACATACCCATCTGCCCGACGACCTGCGATTGAAGGATTAGGGTTGACTGAACGGCAAAAGCCTTGGTCGATCTCACCTCGTAGAGGGGCCTCCTTCGGACAAAGAACTCCTCTGTTGCATTGGCTAGAAAAAAAGGAGTGTGTAGCAACATCTTGGATGACGAGGACTGTGGCTCACTGAAACCGTACAAGGTTGCACCAACGATCATGAAGGCGTCGCCCTTGCCCTTGCTCAAGGCAGGGTAATCCTTGTCTGTGAGCATGTCGGATGCAACGAGCATCCCAAGCCCACCAATGCACACCAGGATACCCTACCGACATGACTAGCGTTACCGGGAGCACGAACGCAAGAAAAGCGCGCCACTGACCAACACTTGAGTCCAGTGGTATCTGGTGCGCATGTACACCCAACAAAAGAACAAGCAAACGGGTATCGCCCAACTATGGAAAGAACGTCAGCCACCGCAAGAGGAACGTCAGCGAAACCTACGCGTCCAGTAGCATGCATGACAACAAGTCGGTATAGTTGTATGCCTGGCTGGCCTGTGAGTCCCGATGCGCCGCTTGGTTGCTCTGGTCGCTATACCTTTACAACGAGAAAGTTCCCCTCCACGTCACAGCATGCGAGAAAGAAATCTGGAGGGACCGTGAGACCGGGAAGGGAAAACATGTTGTATGCATACATTTCCATCCGTCGCGGAAGACCATCCGTCCCCAGCCTCGGAATCCATCTGTCGACGTGATCTTGTCAGTCATTTCGACTGGCGCGGTGAGAACGACGCACATTGGTATATCGTATATGGTGTATAGATCACGAACAATGAGAAATACCTGACGGATGAGGAGGCGTTTGATTCGCCGCGCAGAGCAAGACGGGACACTCACAGAAACCACGTCTGTGTAGAGGGCAACGACCAGTTCCTGGTTACCAGCTCGGTGGTCGTGACGTTGGTCACCGTGATGCAGAGCGACACGACCTGCCCCGCGATCAGCGAGAAAGTGAACCGTTTCGTCCAGAGACTCTTCCAGCGCGCCCACATGCTCTGCGCCCAGGCACCAGGCGACGAATAGACGATCGGGGGCCTGACAAACTCTCGTGACGGACCCTCCCCCGGCGGGGACAGGACGGAGGACACGGCATCGTCGGGGTAGTCTTGCTTGTTGTCCATGGGTCGCTGGGACGAGACGTGCGCTCACAGGCCTCTTATCGGATGGCGGTGAGACGGGACGGGATGCGATGGGAACGCAGGAGCGCCCACATGCCCCTGGCCCTGCCACGACAAGGAAAATGTGGAGTCAAACTTTTGTCAGCCGTGGGTAGGGCACGCGACAGCGGCAAAAAGGGCGCGGCCGAAGACCGCGAGAGACACGAATGCAGATTGGCTAGGTACGGTACATGCGCTCCCACCATGCAACAAGCCCGTGTCCGAAACACGTTACTAAGTCCTCTCCTGGAAGAATCGCTGTGCACGACGCGTGAGCCCATCGTCGCATGTCAAACATTGGACCTCACCTTGAGGTGGTTCAGCTGCCACATGCATGTGAGCACCAGAACCACAATCTGCAGCAAGCTGTACCACACCGCCTTGGAATTGGTCGCTTCGCTCAGATCACGAAAGTCGGATTCTCTCTCCCGCTGGTACTGCTGCTCGCGACGGATGTCCTCCAGCTTTTGGTTTAGGTCGCGGACCTTGCCAGCCAGTTCTGAGACGTGGCTACGGTCGCGCTCGACGTCCGCCTTGGTGTTGCCCACGACAACATCCAGGTAAAGCTTGATGTGCGTGCTCGACCACCACGAGGTGTAGTTCGTGGACAGACATATCTGGTGGTCACCAGACTCGTGAGAGGTAAACGTAAAGCGACTGTCGGGTGGTCCGCGCGTCAGCACGGCAGAGTGGCCGGTCTCCATCTCCTGCAGCATGGCTATAAGCAGCATGACTGGCTAGCCAACACACGCCACGCACCTCCACTTCGACGACGATGCCCAGGTTTGGCTCCAGAACATAGCTTTGTGCTTTTTCCTGCCACTCTAGCGCACGGTAATGTCCTGTGCAACAGCAATCAGACAGCATGTTCTCCGTAGCCCTTGGAACGCATACCCTCGACAACAGTGTCAGAGGGAAGTTCCTCGATGAAACACCGCTTCTCGTTGGCGTCGAGGTAGAAATGAAGAGCATTTGCAATCGTCAGAGACCGTAACAGTAGCAGCGCAAAGGTCGCAGGGCGGAACGCGAACATCCTACAACGGTGGACGCGCTGGGTCGACGAACGAAAGAAACTGCATTCAGTCACGTGTTTACCAAGCGTAGTAGAAAGTCCATGTCTAGTCTTCCGTGTCGACATGGCACCACGGATACAACCCTCCCTCATCAAAAACAAGGTCAAAAGGCAGCAGGTTGCCTCTAAACAAAAAAAAGCAAAAAACCAACAAAGGCTCCAGCAACGATTGGCCCGATCCAAAGAGGAAGCCAGTGACCCAGCTGCCAAGAAGGTAGGTGCAACCGCACCCGACCCGAGAAACGAGTCCATCGGACAACTCCATGACAGAAACGATTGGCGGAGAACGTTCCTCGCACGCTTGACAACTCTCGAGAGAATGATCCCGCAATACTACCATCATCGAAACCACCTGGTGGTCCATCTTCCATACAAATCGATGAACTGAATAGCGACATCGCGTCGGACCCGTTTTCACGCTACTTCAACTTTGAAGACGATCCGAATGTGCCACCCAAGGTACTCATCACGACCTCACCGAAACCCTCCAAGCCAACGTACGACTTTTGCGATGAGCTGGTTGGCGTCTTCCCCGGTGCCGAGTACATCCGCAGGAAGAAGCGCAAGGGATTTGAAATCGGCCGCATAGCTGGGTGGGCAGCTGGGCGGGGGTACAAACACTTGCTCGTCGTGAACGAAGACATGAAGAAGCCAAGTGTGTCTGGTCCTGTGCGTGCGTCCCGAAATGTTTGACGATCGACCAGATGCCGTCACGCTCGTCTATCTCCCCAATGGACCCGTCGCTTACTTCAAGCTCACGTCGATAGAACTCACAAAGCAAATATTCGTAGGTTGTCTCTGGTCCTACGTTGACGGCGGCTGACTCCCGCAAGGGGCACGCGCGAGCGACACCACACCATCCCGAGCTCGTGCTGAACAACTTTTCCACGAGCCTTGGCCATGCCATTGGACGCATGTTTCAAACACTGTTCCCTCCTCTCCCCGAGTTCCAGGGCCGTCAGGTAGTGACATTGCACAACCAGCGCGATTTCTTGTTCTTCCGGCGACATAGGTAAGCCGCGCCAGATTATTTACCAAGCCAACCTGACAGTCAAAGATATGCGTTCCGGTCTCCAGAAAAGGTTGCTCTACAAGAGATAGGTCCCCGGTTTACGCTCAAACTGAGATGGGTGAAGAGAGGACTGCCTGCTGTCCAGAGCTTTGGGGCTGCTCCCCGGCCCCTGGAAATTTCAGTAGGTGCGGAAGAAGCTGAGGAACCTGTGCACGAGTCACTGCCAGAGGGCCTCAGAGACGGTGAAGCAATGCGTGATCCATCTCCCCTCAAAAGTCCACCAAAGGACAACGATTTCTTATGGCAGTGGAAGGTCCGTGTTTTGGATCGTACCCCACATCAGAAGCTGACGCTCGTCACCATAAGCCTGAGTTGGAAACTACGAGACGGACGTTTTTCCTGTGACTCACTCCATTCAGTCTGTTCTGTAGACGTGACGACATTGTCGGTCGGGTGCTGGAGGATATCCTAGCGTTAGGCATTTGACTAGTTCTGTAGCGGCTCGTGCAATGTACCGTGAGACAAAATAGCTCACTGCACTCTGCGTGTTCAGTCGACTCGATAGCATGTCTTCGCAGACCCCATTGCCACCACCGCAACAGAATGTGAAGCCAAAGGACTACCACGCCAAGTTCTCTGTGCGCCGATCAGCTTGGGCCTTTTAGTGGTTATTCTCACCCGACACTTGGACCCTATAGGCTCGGAAAGCGTACACGGAATACACCGAGTATGTCTTCGTGATATCTCCAAGCACGGGCAAACCAGACACTCCCTCATAGTCCATGCGAAGACGCATCAAAGGCCTCCCTTGCCTGTATGGACCGGAATGGCTACAATCGGGACAAGTGCATGGAATACTTTCAAGCTTACAGGGACTGCAAACAGGCATGGGTGCGGTTCAACCTCTGTCCATCGCTTTACCGAGCGCGCTCATCGTCGTATAGATTGACCAAAGGCGTGCAGACCGTCATCGTGGTCGTGAAACGCCTATATGAGATACGTATGACCTCTCCCGTGGTAGCTTACTTTACGGTCATGCTCGGTGAGCTGTCTCATGTACCCTCTTGGGCTCGTCTGTAGAGGAAAAGAAGCCCTTTGGGATACAGAGGATTCCTACCCCGTAGATGAGGCCTCCACGTCCAATCCTTTGCCAGACAACAAATCCATGGCTTTCCCAAACTGTTGAAAAGCCACTTGGACAAACCGTTCCCGTCGCGGTTGAATCATGCTATCTAGCACCCGAGTAAACGGTAGTCATATAAGCATGGCCCACTGGAACGATTTGCTGCTCTCAAGGAGTCGAACGAAACGCAATTCAACTTTAGTTTCCCGATAGGAGCAAGGAGTCAACGAGTACGATGCCTACATACAGAGCGCAGGATAGAGCCTTGTTGGCATTACACAGAAAACTCAGTACAAATTATGACTCGGGAAGGGGAGGAGGGGCATCCGGTTGCGGGGCAAAGATGATATTGAGAGGGGGGGTAGTCTGGCTGTCCTCGTTAAGCACGGTCGCAATGATAGAACGACCAGCAAATGATCGTCCTGCTAGGGCCTTGAGAGCAACCTGTGCACCTGAGGCGCTAACAAACTTCACGTACACCCTTCCAACCCCAGCTGCTTCATCTGCTCGTTGGGCATCAATAGCAGACTGTTGGCCCGGTTCTCCAGGAGCCCACTTGGACTTGTCCTTCTTGACAGGCCGAGGAATACGAAGATCCTCAACTGGTCCATGCTTGGAACATTCTTCCTTGACATCCTCGTAGATATCGCCATATTCTTGGTCATCGACGAGATCATCCGGGGTGACCATGTTCAGCATGAGAAGGATACGTGCGTCCGTGGTGTTATTTTCGCCGGCCGGCATAATTGGTCGAGGGATTTCTGGGAATTGGTCATAGGGCAGGTTCGGTACCCCGGGCTTTGCACCAACAGAGGCTCTTTGAACAACCAAGTAGCGATCCCCAAGCTCCATGCCATTTAAGCTTTGAATAGCGACGTCAGTAACGGAGGCATCGACATATTCAAAGAATGCAAATCCCTGAAGAAACCAATGAATGATTGAAACGGATGCCGAGACAAAACTGCTTGCCTTCGAGGGTCCGTTGCCATTCTCTCGGACGAGATTGAAGGCCTTCAGTTCTCCAAAACTCTTCAGTAATTCCTGAACCTGCTCTTCATTCAGATAAGTCGGGAGTCCGCCAACAAACACTTTGTTAATCGAGTCTGGCACGTTGGTAGACACGACCCCAGGAACGTGAACACTGGGCGCAGTTATTTCAATACCGCCATAGTCCTTGGGTCGACGAATTTTGAGGGGGCCATTGATGAAGATAATACCATCAAACGCCATGGCCGCAGTAGCGTCCTCAGCGCTACGGAACTGGAATCACATTCGATGAGATGCAATCAGATGAAAAAAGTGGGACCCACTTCAACAAAGGCGTAGTTCTTTTCATAGTTGCACTGGACAGCAAGAACAGGGTTTCCGGGTCCGCCTGTACCAATACTCATCTCAATCATCTTGGAGTTGAAAAAGTCGGCCAGATTCTGTTCGTTCACGTCGGAAGTGATGCTACCAATATACAGCCGACGAGACTGCCTGGAAAGGTTGGGGTTGCTACCAATCCCCATGCCAAACGTTTGTACAGGGATGGGGGGTGGCAGACCAGCGATACCGAGAATCGGAGGGACCTGAGTGCGATTAGCGCCTGGCAAGTTGAAAAGCCCTGCGTGTCCAGGTCGTAAGAATGGATCCCGTTGTGTGCGACTACAAAAACACACCTGTTTGCTTGGCCTGCATGGCTGAATATTGTTCGTATCCAGGGGCGTGAACATCCCACCCAGATGCCTTTCGTTTTCTCTGGGACAGCGGAACGGCACCATCGGGCGTTGGGGATCGCCTTTCAGGGGTACCAAGTCCATCTCTGCCCTTCGTTCGGCCACCACGTCGATGAGGCGAGCCAGGGTCTTCTCCACGACCTCGGCGGGGAGCGTGGTCATCTTCACGTCGATGGTCACGACGTCGATCTTCTTCGTGAGGACGTCTGTGGTCGTCAAAGTCTCTTGGGCGTGCACCATGGTCACGGGGAGTACCGCGCCTATCGTCTCGCCGGTACCGGTCTCTGTCCCTGTCCCGGTCTCTGTGGCCATCCCGATCCCGATCCCTGTAGTCGCGGTCTCTGTGATGTCCATCGTCATGCCTCCGCCGTTCGCGGTCCTCGCGATACCCACGGTCGATGCGGTCTAGACAAAAGAAGGGAAAAGCAGGATGCGTGAGTAACCTGTGTTGCTGCTGACGACAACACATTGGCGGTGCGAGCGACATCCACGGGAAGGGCTAGCTGACAAAAACAGAGAAAGAACATAGTGCACAGATGCTACGATGCACCATGAGCTCATTGTTGGCAAGGAGAAAATGGAAGGCGAGTAGACGCGAGGAGAAAGCCAAGTACCTCTATCGTCTCTGTATGAGTACGAAATGGCTTTGGTGGCTACCTGTGAAAACCCCTGGATGATATGCGTAACATTTCGACTTACCAGCCGAGTCTGCCATGTCTGTTTTTTTTTGCCTTCTCCACTCGTTCAACCTGGAGGTGGTTTGTGGTGAACCACGAAAACTCCGCGCGAGGGTGGCCATGAAGGTGCTGACGTAAGCAGCGCGACCCCCGTGCACCGGTAATCACAGGCGAGCTCAGAGCTGTCCTGCTCCTGCAGCTCGACCATGCCTACCGACCTTCCTTACGCCGCCGACGCCCAAGTCTCCTTGTCCTACGACGAACTGGAGGTGTGTCTGTCTCGTGTCTTGTCAGCTGGCGCTAACTTGAGGCCTTTCCAGGTGCTGCGGCTTCAATACCAGAGGGAACTCGCGCAGTCGCACGTCACAGTCCAGACAAAGTTCAACTATGCCTGGGGTTTGGTGAAGAGCCCGGTCCGCGACCACCAAGTAGAGGGCGTTCGCATACTGCAAGGCATGTCCTTGCTGTTCTCGCCAGGATGCCGCCCGCTGATGCGTTGTCTGCTACAGACATATACCGAACTGAGTCCACACGACGTCGAGAGTGCCTGTATTATCTCGCACTCGGATATTACAAAATGGGCAATTATGCGGATGCGAAGAGTTTCAACGGTCAGTGTGGCTGGCCATGAGCCTTGGCTGCACCCTGACGTCCAAACGTAGATCTCTTGCTCGAGAAAGAGCCGACCAACCTCCAGGCTCAAAGTTTATCGTCACTCATCGAACAAGCTGTTACGAAAGGTTTGTGTTTCTGTCGTGGGCTCCAGTTCTGCTGACTATTTGATTGTAGAAGGATATGTCGGAATGGCTCTTGCGGGAGGCTTAGCCGCTCTCGGCACACTTGTTGTTGCTAGCCTCATACGGCGAGCAGCCCGTAAATGATATCGTCGGACGTACCAACTCCTCCTTTGGGCTCCGCGTGTCTGTCGCCAATTGGCGTGTCATCCCATTGTCATCTACGCTACACCTTGAAATATTTATTGTACTCCATTATTTGTGTTTTGCACCGTAAATCACAACCAAGTCCCAGAGCCGATCAACCAACACCCACACGCCTGACGTCTATTTGTGTTCTCATCACCATGGCCAATAGGTAGTTAGATTAATTTACACGACGTCCCAGGGCGAGAGTCACTTTCCAATGCGAGTGTGCTATAGATACGTGAGTAGGAGCAAAGATACATCTGCAGCCGTGTTTCTTGGTCGTGCGATCAATGAGGGATGTCGTACGGACAAAAGGTGAGATAGTCTCCGTCGGAGTCTATGATAGAGTCATGAATCACGTAGGAAGAAAGTTGGCTGCAATAGCGATGAGATATAGCGCGTCGCGGATGTCCTTTGCATACCTGCTTGTGCATCCATTTGTGCAGTAGTAAGCTATATGACGGTCAAAATCGATCTTTGCGCATATCAGCGACCTCGAGACCAGGTCTCACCTTGAACGCAGCTAAACCGATGAACAGGAACGATATACAGACTCCAACTTCAAAGATCAACCACACACATGCCCAAACTGTGGTATTTCGTGAGACAATCGACCACGGGTGAGAGTGCCCTCTTACAATGGGCAGAGATACGGGGAAACATGATATGAAACTGGGTGCAGTCAGAGTCATTGACCTTGCGAAAGAATTTATCATCTGCAATATCCCCTGCAAAGAAATCTTATGTGAAACCATGGACATGAAGACTCTGCTTACAAACAACGAAGAAAACACTGCAAAGAGTGTTAGAACAACGATAGATGACAACGGAAGAGGCTAACTTCATGACACCAACGAATAAACAGTACCACCTTAGTGGTTGACTACGGGGAGATGAGATGTACGCGTGCGGGGTACCTGATAACCACCCACGCATGGTCGATGAACCAAAATCCAACCAAAAGACCCTCATAAAGGAAAGTGAGGAGTATGGTACTTGAGCTGGTGAGCTGACCAAATAGGCGAGCGACAACAAATCTTTGCTCACAGTTTATCGCGAACGAGGACGAGTGGAGCGACCAATCCGAGGCCAAGCACGAAGCTGAGTATTTTGGCAACTAGAGTATCAAAACCACCCAGCATGAATACACCACCAAAAATGGTGGAACCCAGGTATCCTGCGGGCAATATTATCATTGGTTTACCGCCCTCTACAAGGGTTGCGCCGCCTAGATATGGATCGATGGTAACGGATAATATAGTTCCACCCGTCAAGATTGCCTGACAAATGGAAACGATTCGAATGCAAGACAAGAGCGGTTCATAATAAGCAACAAAATATGATAGCAAACACCCACCGCAATTATGTGGCAAAGCTCGTGCCAACCAATGGTGAACAACTTCAACGGATTGATGAGCGTCCGAGCGCCAGGGATATTCCACACTCCAAAGATGACGACAGCAAACACGACGGTCTGAAGCGCTCGTTAAACAACAACCGGACCCAATGCGGGCCTGCATGCATCACATACAACGTATAGAACGACTACCTAGACAGGTGCATGCTGGTAAGCGCTACATTGAGGCGTTCGAGAGTGCAACGACGGCGATCCACGAACCTGGTCATGTGTCGGGGTCAACGGGGGGGTATATGGCGGGCTGGGTAGGACTCCTGCGGGGGGGCCGGAAGGTGAGGAAGACATGAGTGAGCAGCTCAACTGCTGCTGGCTCCAGAGGCAGCTAGAGAAAGGAGGAGTGCGGAGTTCAACGCGCGAAGGTTTGGAGCAGAGTTCCTCGTGCTGACCGCAAGGACAAGCGACGAACGACAAGCAAACCAACCACAATAGCCACCGACTTGCCTTTCGAGGAATACCCCCTCCAAATGCGCGTCAGTCACGTGCACTGTCCGTTGATTACTGTTTTTGGAACTCCGCCCTAAAGGGCTTGTTAAATAGCGGTCGCGTCGGCCTGCAGGATGCTGCTCCTTCCCTTCCCTCGCATATTCGCCTCTTGCACTATTCTACGATGGTACGCACGACCGTGTTCATCTGCTGCTCCTTGGCTGACCCGCGCAAATTCAGTCTGGAAAGGGAAAAGCGTGGGTTGACCTTGGTTCTGACCAGGACGTGCAGGCGCTCACAGGCAACCTAGTGGAAAGTCTTCTTCTGGGAAGACTGGCAACGATGCGAAGTCCCAGTCCCGCTCATCCAAAGCCGGCCTCCAATTTCCTGTCGGCCGTATCCACAGATTGTTGAAGAGGGGTAACTATGCCCAACGTGTTGGTGCAGGAGCGCCTGGTATGCTGCACGTTGGCTCTGGTGAATTCGACCCTGATGGCGCGCAAGTATATCTTGCTGCTGTCCTTGAATATTTGGCTGCAGAGATTCTTGAATTGGCTGGTAATGCTGCTCGTGATAACAAGGTACGAGCACATGTTGGATCAAAGGCGCGTGCCCCTGACTTGCCGTCCAGAAAC
This sequence comes from Boletellus aff. lepidospora, assembly GCA_038094175.1. Classification (NCBI taxonomy): domain Eukaryota; kingdom Fungi; phylum Basidiomycota; class Agaricomycetes; order Boletales; family Boletaceae; genus Boletellus; species Boletellus aff. lepidospora. The sequence goes on from JBBPTT010000006.1 coordinate 12,244, forward strand.
AACGTATTGTACCTCGCCACCTGCAGCTCGCCATTCGAAATGATGAGGAGTACGGCGTCTGACAAGGTCGAAGGGTTGTGTGCTGATCATTCTTGCAGGTTGAACAAGCTTTTGGGGGATGTCATTATTAGCCAAGGTGGTGTCGTGCCGTTCATCAATCCAGAACTGTTGCCATCAAAGTCCAACAAGGGGAGGAAGGACGGTGCTTCGCAAGAAGTTTAGATGCAGAGGCACTTGGCTTGTTGCATGTACGATTGCTACGTGTCATCATACCCTGATCTTATAATTTACGCTATGCTTCGTGTAACCACCTGTACTCTTGGAATTGCTAGTAAATAAATGAAGTCATTCCACGACCTGGTGATCATACATAGCACTATGCATATGGTCCATACAGCATGCGCAAGTTCAGTAAATCTGGCACAACACGTCCTCCCGTGTGCAAGTCGAGATCCTCGCAACCACTCATGCCTGTTCGTCACTTGTCTACTACCTCATCTTCAGCGTCGCTTGCCATAGTTCTCCGAGACAACCCACCAGAAGTGCGCTTAATGCCTCTCTTCAAATCCGTCCCTCCATCTGCGGAGGAACGCCCCCCAGACAGTCTCTTGTAGCTCACGGCCGGCGGGGGTGACGCCGCGACCGAACGGCTGTTGATATTAGCAATCATGCTGGTCACGCCGCTGCCCTGTTGACCTCTCGCAGCCCTCGATAGACGTGGCCCACGAACCGCACCTTGTCCGGACGTGTGTCTCGACAACCCCGACTTGGCGTTCGTCAGAGGCTGGTCTTCAGCAGCGGAATCACCGCCCGCAGTGACAGACGGCGAGGGACTACGGGCTTGCCCCGGGGAGCCGCTCGCAGAACGGAATGCCGAGTTGCGCCTGAGGGATTTAATGGGATTCTGGGGCGGGGCGGGCGTCACTGCAATTGCAGGGGAAGACGTGGGCTTTTCTTCCACGACCGGGGGCGATGCGGGTGGTACGAAAGCTGTGGGTCGCACAGGCGGCGAGTTTTCAACTTTTGGCGGCGGTTCCCTGAACGCGGGGCGGGATGGATTGCCTTCGGCCTCGGGAGGGGGTTCCTTGAAGACAGGACGAGGAGGAGCACTGTCGTCTTCCTGCGTCGTAGACTCTGGAACATGGCGTCCCGGTGCAGAATCTTCAGTCGACTGCGGTTCCACAGCGACAGTCACAGGTTCTTCCGTCTTCGCCGTAGGCTGCGGGGCTCGCACCACATTTCCACTCTGTGCTGGCGAGGATGCAGATTTTTCGGCGGCCTGCTGAGCAGCAAGAATTTCCCTGGTCGGGGCGCCTACTGAAATCCTACCACGGCTCACCCGCATGTCGACGGGCGCGGTACGCTTTCTAACCGGCACGCGACGTTCCGATTCACGCTGTTTTCTGGCGATCGTGGGCGGTAAAATATTACTGTAATTCTTCAATAGGTCAAGGAAGAAGACTTGAACAGTTTCAGCACAGGCACTCAAGGGGAGCAAGGGAAAGAGCCACTTACGTGTAGGGTGACGATCTTGAATGGATAACTCGGTCTCGGTCTTGGGCCGAATGATCGCTGAGCGACGCTTAGCTGAGGTTAGGTATAATTTGCCGAGTGCTTACTGCGACCAATTGACAATGCAAGTTTTGTCATATAAACGTCATCTGGCTCTTCGGTAGTTGTTGATGCGATCAAGTTGCAAAGATGTGTAACCAAAGTGTCGAGGACGTAAAGGTGGACTTTGGGAAGCCGTTGAAGTGCCATCTGCAGATCTTGCAAATGCTGTTCCTCGGATAGCTCTCCTTCTGCCTTGGCCGATGAGCCCACGGTCGGGTACAATTTCCTTATGTCGTCCCAGCCTTCCCACAGTGCCAAGGGAGGGTCGAGCTCCAAAGCCCACAACTTGACGCAGCCGGCAAGAACAGGTGCGTCATGTTTGGAAAATATCTCATCAGAAAATGGCTGCCCGGGTGGGATTGCGTTAAGAGCTTCTCTGAGGTGGTGGAGAGCTGGAAGAGGCACGTCATAAATCCACGCTTTGCGTTTCTCTGAAGGAGACAAATCAGACTATAACCACAGTGTCATCGGGGGCTTACCGGAATCGTTAGACAGTTTCGTGTAGGATTCCGTTAAGCCATCTAGCAGCCCAGTAAGAACAGGGGGGATTATTTCCTTCTTTTCCTCGCCAGAAGTCAATGCGCTCCATCCACCCTCTGCCCACTTGCGAAGATCGATGCCAAATACGACGTCGGACTCGTCATGGGCGACGGACTCGTAAAGCTGAGGTACCGGACGGAAGGGACCCGTGCGGTAACGCTCTATAAGAGCAGTCAGATCCGAGTCCGGTTGGTACGAGGCAATGAGGGTCGCTGATTTTTCTAGAGTCGGCTCAAATGCCTTTGGAAGGTTGGCCAAGGTTCCCTGATATTGAAGCAGGACTGCGGCGCAGGACAAATGGTATTGAATATACGAGTGAGTAAAGGCATATCAAAGAGTTGCATACCGGTCTTGACTGCCGCAAGGCGTTCCATCTCCCACCTCTGCAGGGTCTTTAGCATCTCCTCGATTCTTTCTTCCAACCTAAGTCGCTGTCTGTCGAGCTTCCTCACGGAGACACGGTACAATTTATCAGCTTCCTCGGCCTCGGTACGCAGCCTGACGTATACTGGCTCGTTTTGAGGGTTAGAACTGAGGGCTTTTGTCACCGCGCTGACTAGGTCGCCAGAACGCTTCAACAGATTGTCCGCAATCTGGTTCCTCCTCGCGGGGGCGGGCGGGACCTCGGATGATTTGCCTTCAAGGTCAAATGCCTAATACATCGTCAGAGGGATCCCAGATGCACGAATACGATAACAAACCTTTGGACGGAATTGGTAATATGCATCGTCGGCATGGTCGAACTCGTTTCCAAACTCGCCAATCCTGCGAAGAAGGCCGTCTCTTTCAATGAGGTCGCGTGCACCCTCCTCTGCCAATTCAATACTGCCACCAAAACCAGGTACGTTCCTGTTCAGCCACTCGACGAACTCGGAACCCGAAAAACAGTCGGGGTATTCCCCAATAAGTGGGAAACGGACAGGCCTGAGAGGCAGTTCCGTAGCAGCGCGTGAGAGGAGGCTAGATATGGCTGAGGGCGAAAAAGACAAGCCAGCTACAAGGACTAGGGTGGGGGGCGGGGGCGCTGTGGGTGCGGCTACTCCCGCCGTTGAAGGTGGCAAGGGCGGTGACATGGGAGGAGGGGACGATACAAGGTCTGGCGAGTGCGGTTCAACGACTTTGCCCTTGCCCTTGTCAACCTTTGGTGGCTCTTCTTCCTTTTCCTCGATAATGTTGGTTGCTGCATCGGACGCGGCCGTGGAAGACGGAGGTGCGACGGCTCTGCGCTGAATTTCCTTGAACCGTTGCGCGATGCGCTCGGAAACGGTAGCAGAACGCTGCGGTGTACGGGCATCACGCGGGGCGAGTCGTGGCGACGTGGTGTAGTGGTCACCCAAATCGTTATTGGGTGCGAACTTGGCACTACTGACGGGTCAGCAGACACGAAGTGGACCAAAGCCATCCATACTCGTCCTCGGCCTCATCTGCCCGACGTGTTTTTGCCAGGTAAGCATTCTTCAGCTTGATGACCTATGTATGAAAGGTTGGAGCCAGGAAATAGAGAGCCGGAAGAAACGGAGGATCGGACCTCTTTCTGAGCGTCCTCATAGTAGCGCAACCAGTTGTTCAAAGCGGTCGCTTTGCTCGAGAGGAGCCTCTCCTGTTTAGAGAGGATTAAAGAAAGTCCACGCATGCATGGACATGAGCACCTTGTAGCCCTGAGCCCAATCATCAAATGGCTCGACGACCAGCGTCCGAAGGTCTTTGGCGACACTTTGATGAATCTGACCTTGGGCGGTGGACTCTGCCTGAAGACCACGAAATGTCGTCAGGAGGGAGGCACCATCGTCTCTGCCAAAACCATCTGTCGAAGACGGTTGTGCGGATCAACTGTGGCGGGCATGATGAACACGTACTTTGAGAGGTGCTTGCGGAAATGTTAAGCAAGGCTGTCGCGAGCTGATTCTCTGCATTTGCACGCGCCTGTGGAACGGTGAGGAAGAGGCCGACAGAGAGAGGGATACGCAAACGCGGATGAATGCGACAATCTCGTCGTTCTCGGCGACCCCCTGGGCAGAGTGAATATGACGTGTAGATGGCAAGATCGGGTGAGCACACCTGCTCGAGCTTGCTGTACAGAACCTCGAGGCCCTTGCGATAGTCCTGCGTCCAGAACGAGTTGGTGAACGACAACGGGAGCGAGAGGACCGCCATGGGCGATGCTAGGTCGAAGTGCGAGTTCAAGTGGTGTGGTGTTCGACGAGTTCGGTCGTTGCCGACCCACCACGACCGCCCAATTTTCGCTCTCCTGACCCCGTCACGGTACTCGTCTGCCAATGGGTCATGTTTCAAAAAGGCTCTACTCGACCGCCTCGAAAGTCGCTGTCTCTGCCGCTCATCTGGGCCAGTTCCCTCCACGAGAAGCCGTCCTGAGGCAGGCTGGGGGCAACGTCGCTTTTGATCCACACGCTTGGGCTGCGCTGCAACCACCACCCCCGTCCGCCTTGACCGCGTTTTCACACCGCGTTGGCCTGGGCGCAATCGTCGACTCTCCTGACACCGTTCGACGCGCCTGCACCCACAAGTCCTTTGTGAGCCTCCACGCCAAGTACTATCCCTCCAGCCCGGCTCCTCCGACCAATGCAGCACTGGCAACACTGGGTAATTCGCTCCTCGGCCTCTTTGCTTCGGAATACCTGCACGCTTCATACCCGCATCTCCCCACACGTGTGCTCAAGGCGGCAGTCAGCGCTCACGTTGGTCCCTTGACTTGCGCGAGCGTCGCTCAAGAAATGGGTGCCACCCCTCTCTTGCGATGGCATAGACGGGTTCGCTCGTTGGCCCGTGTCTCGGATGTGTCACACTGATTTTTTCCTCTCGCCCAGCCGCCCACGCCGACCTCGCCACCGATCCTGCACTCGGACGCGCTTGCGTCCATACCGCGCGCGCTGACGGCGCTGGTGTACCAAGAGAGGTCGCTCTCGACGGCCCGCAAATTCGCCCACTCGTTTTTCCTGAGCCGCCAAGTTGACTTGCGGACCATGTTGAAATTCCGAGATCCAAAGCGCGCCCTTGCGGAGACGGTGGCAAAGTTCGGGAGAGAACGACCCAAGTCGAGGTATGGCGATCTCCTAGGCCTAGTGCTACCACGTGCTGAGACGTCTTAGACTCTTGAGAGAAACGGGGCGATTTTCGAACTCGCCGATATTCGTCGTTGGGATATACTCTGGCGCGGACAGGCTCGGTGAAGGTTTTGGCAGTTCGCTGAAAATGGCAGAATACAGGGTATGTGGCGAGCTCTGTCTGATTCCGCGCTCACTGTCGATGGCCCATGTAGGCTGCCGAGGACGCGTTGCATCGACTGTACCTGACGAGGACACCCCCCGACCTTGTCCGACTCCCCTCGTCGACGTTTGACACGTCGGGCAACATTTACAAGCCCGGCACTGCGACGGACTATTCCCCGGGTGATCTTGGAGAGGCTGAGATCTTGTATGCCAGTTCCGGTCGCAGTGGGACGATTGCACCCAAACGGCCGTCGATAGAGGAGCTGGCTACCAGGAAGGCGCACCCTTGATCTGAGTAGGAGACCATCATTACCCGAGTGCAATACGAGCTGTCGTGGCCTGCGAGTCGAGCCCAACGGTCCACCGTACAAGGACTTGTCACCCCCGGCGCGACTGGACCCATGCCGCTCCCTCGGATCCTGTTCGGCAACGCGTGTGACCGTGTGTGTGGAGTGGGTGCCGCGACGACAAGCGACGGCAACGCGCTGCCACGATGGCGACTGCCGCGTGCGCTTGGGTTTCCTGAAAAGGCAGGTACGTTGTTATATAGTCTCTCGGACGGCCACGCTCGTCCGAGTCCCGACTCTCGGTCGTTCGTTGTCTTTTTCCTTCCTTCCTTTTCTTCCCCCTCGTTGGATGCCTGGCATGCTCCTCCCCGCTCTCGTCGCTCTTTTCGCACTCACCGCTGTCGATGCTGCAAATGACCGCCACGCGCGTCTCGCCAAGAGACAGTCCCCCTCCGCCTCCTCCTCCTTCGTCTCCACCTCCGCGTCCGCGTCCGCTCCCTCCAACACCTCCGTCTCTTCCACCTCTGGCTCCTCCTCGGCCAATGCCACGTCCTCCGCCTCCCCCGTCCCCACCACGCCCGTCGGCACGACGATTCCCCCACTGAGCCAGATCACCTCCGGCATGGCAACCCCCTCCAGCCTTCCCGTCTCCTCCACCTACCGCGCCGGTGCAACGCCCCCCATCTCGGGTGCGCCCCCGCTGCCCTCTCACTGTGAGTCCCTCTCTTGCTCTCCCCCTCGGCTCCCCATCTTAGCGCGCCCCAGTCGTCTTCGTCGCCAGCGATTGGCCCAAGCAGGACCAGGTTGCTCCCACGGGTACGTTCGCGTCCATTCTCTGATTTCCCAGGTTGAAAATTCCCTTTCCTAGACACTGCCGATGTCGCGTCGTGGATGACGGAGCTGGATGGGTTCGACATTCCCGACATTCCTCCCACAAACGATGGGACGTGCGCGGGCGACCCTAGCGCCGCTGCAGATGCTGCCAACCGTGGTTGGTGGACGTGTGGTGGTCACACCCGCTCCACAGACATCACCGCTTGCAACGACAAGCTCACCTGGGGCGTCAGCTTCGATGATGGTCCCGGTTTTTACAGTCAGTAATCTCTCCAGCCGCGTTCAATGACGTACTTAATCATTTTCATCCTCCCCATGCAGCCCAGTGAGTATACACTGCAAGCACACGAGCATGTCCTCTAACCACGTTGCAGGGAACTGCTCGATTATCTCGGATCCGTTCATATCCCAGCCACCTTCTTTGTCATTGGCTCGCGCGCCGTCGAGTGTTCTGGCGTGCTCGTCGAAGAGTACATGGCCGGCTACGAGATCGCTGTTCATACGTGGTCCCACAGGGTCCGCCTTCCTCTTCCCCTCGTTGCTCCACCGCTAACTTTTCCTCAGCCTCTCACGATGCTCACCACCCAGCAAATCGTGGCAGAACTAGGGTACGCTCGCAAGGCCATCAAACAGATCCTTGGTGTTACTCCAACTCTCTGGCGTCCCCCTTACGGTGACATTGACGATCGGGTTCGTGCCATTGCGCTCGCCATGGGCATGGTGGCCATAATCTGGACCCGTACTCCCTCTGGTGTTTCGTTTGACACCAACGGTAAGATCGCCTGAAATTTTGACATTTGCCTCCCCTCACCGTCATGCACAGACTGGAGGGTTTTCAGTGGTACTGTCACCGGCACACAGTCATTCGCCACCTTCCAGAACATCCTCAATAATGCCACCACTCTGGACACTGGTTTTGTCGTTTTGGAACATGACCTCTACGCCCAAACCGTCGACCTTGCTATCGGCTATACTCTTCCCGCTGCTCAGAATTTCACTCCAAAACTAAACGTAAGTTTTCGACTTCCCTCGAGACCCTGTCAACTAACATCCGGCCCCACAGTTTGATTCTATTGGCCACTGCAATGGCATTCCCGCCACAAACCTATACCGCGAGAGTAACCGGAATACTTCGTTCCCTTATCCGAACACTACCGTCGGTGGTAACTCGAGTAGCGCGGGATCCACTGGCAGGACCTCTGGCGTTGCTGCGTTGACCGCAACTATTTCTCTGTCGGCTGCCGTTGCGCCGCTGTTGGCATTGGCTGTGTCACTGTCGCTGTAATGGCTTCACGAGCTAGATTATCGGCTTTAGCCAACGTTTAATCATTCGACTAATCTCGAGTCCCACGCGGCCGTAGATAAGCTTGACCACGGACAAATTCACTTCAGAAACGATGATTTCCCGCTGCTCCCTAGTCTACGCTGTATTCAGCCTAGCAGTTGCTTTCTGGAATGCAGATCATGCTTTTGAGACGAAAGTCCACGCCGCTGAACGACGGCGATAGCCGAGCCTAGTAATTGTCCAAGTGTGTGCCAGCCGACACACCAGAATCCTCGTTCCTCCGTCGGTCGATCTGGGCAGTATCGCTGCACATGTCTTCGCTCGTCGCTGCCGTTCGCGCAAGTACGGTTGGCGACGTTCCGTGATTCCGTTCACTCACGAAACGGCGTCTAGGATTTCTTCAGGCGATCAGATCCGTCAATCCGCAAGGTCGATGGAAGATCCTTGTCGTAGACGACTGCTCGCAGAAGTTGCTGGGCTCAGTTCTCAAACAGTTCGACATTTTGGAAGAAAACGTCACTCGTACGCAGCCTCCTCATCTTGACGACGGGTGTCCGTAACCCGCTGACGTGCTGCCTGCAGTCATTGAATCGATCTCCAACCACAGAGAGCCCCAGCAATTCGAGGCTGTTTATGTTCTCATGCCCACAACGCAAAATGTCCAACGAATCATCAAAGATTTCTCCAACGACCGACAACAGTACCTCGGCGCCCACTTGTTTTTCATCGAAGGTGTGTTCGCGCGGGGTTTGGGTCATTCTGTACATGACGTGACTCGCTTTAGGTCTCTCCGAACCCCTGTTTCAACGTCTGACCTCATCTCCTGCAGAGCCCTTCCTTCGGGGCCTGCAGGAACTGTTTTTGAACTTTTGGGGTGAGCACGTCCTCGGGTGCGAGCTCCCCAGGGTTTATGTTAATCAGGTGCCTCTCCACGCTGCTGCAGCGGTCGAGGCCCAAGCATTCTCTCTCAATTCTCCCGGTCTTTTCTTCAACATATATAGCCCGCCGCGAAATGAGGCTGCGTTCAGAGCCGCCCGATCACGCTTAGAGGAAGAACTTTTGTTCGTGAGCAAGACGGTGCGCATCGAGTATCCCCGACCCCTTCCGCAGATCCGAGCTAAAGCGTGCATAGATAACAAACCTGTGCATCACCCTCGATGAATTTCCTTTTATTCGATATTACTACCCTTCCCATCATCCTCCACTGGGCCCGCTCCAGCCCAATGCGCAGACGCGTGCACCCCCACCTTCCGAAGGAAGTAATCGATGGCGGACAAACCTTGCCCGAGGTGACACCGCACGTGCATACGAGGCTGCGGACACGGAGTTTGTAACCAAATTGTTGGCGTTCATGGTACAACGAAATCTGGACGAACACAAGCGTACCAATCCCGACTTTCCCGTAAGCATTGTTTGCCCCGGTCGATGGCAGAACGTCACCCACACACGGACCAGAAACGTTCGGATCCGCCTCGACCCAGGGGTACCCTCATCATCACCGATCGTTCCATGGACACTGTCGCGCCATTGATCCACGAGTTCACATACCAGGCTATGTGCAACGACCTGTTGCCAATAGAGGACGGCGCGAAATACACGTACGCACTCGTCGTCAGCCTGTAAGCCTTGACCCATCTTGCATCTCCAGTTACAAGTTTCAGTCTTCCCTCGGCGCGTACGAAGATAAGACGGCCACTCTTTCCGAGGCGGACACAGTCTGGACGACTGTGAGACACATGCACATGAGAGAGGCCATCGATAAGCTCATGGCGGACTTTAATAAATTCTTGGAAGAAAACGCTGGGTTCAAAGGGTGAGTCCAGTTTGACGTCCCATTGTTTGCTGCTGGCTACACCATCGCAGAGAGGGAGCTGCCAGCCTGAACGACATGAAAGACATGCTAGCAAGCCTACCTCAATATCAGGAGCAGCGAGAAAAGGTAGGTGCCCACGCTACGGACAAGCGCCAGACTGACGTGTCGAGCTAGTTCTCACTGCATCTCAATATGGCCCAGGAGTGCATGGGCATCTTTGAGAAAGACAAACTTCCACAGGTCGCCAACATCGAACAGGTGCCACCGTTCCACACTTTACTCTCGTTTTGGTCTCTGTAATTTTTCGTTCAGTGCTGCGCGACTGGACTGACTGCTGAAGGTAAGTCTCCGAAAACGTTGGTCGAGGAGATGGTACCGCTTCTGGACAGTCGGGAAATCATGTAATGTTTCGCATTCCTCCCTGATTGGTTCTGCGTCGACGTTCTCTGATCCCTTTAGAAACCCCAACAAAGTCCGTATGGTCGCTCTGTACGTCATGCACCGCGACGGCGTCCCCGACGAAGACCGCAGGCGGCTATATCAGCATGCTCGCCTTGGTATGGCGGAACAAGATGCTGTCAACTCACTGTCGCACCTTGGGGTGCGGATAACCAGAGTAGGCTACCATGCCGTACACTCTCGCTGTCATTTCTAAGGGATGCTGGACACTTGCGTCAGGGGCCAACGGATAAAGACACGAAGAAGAAGCTCAGACAGAAACCCTCACAAGAAGAAGAATACGACCTGTCACGGTACAAGCCCCTCCTCCGCACAGTCATTGAAGTATACTAGTCCACCTTGTGTCCTTCGACCGTTTCACCGACATTCCTTAGGACCACGTGAACAGCAAGCTTGACGCGTCTCTCTTCCCCTACGTCAAAGACGCGCCATCCGCAACAACCCCTGCAGCGAGCAAAGGCCCAGCAACTCCAACGCATACTTCCTCCCTTCGTAGCGCAAAGCCGAGTTGGCACAAAGCAGTACGACCAAGCGCGCCCGTCGACAATCGCCAGCGCGTAATCGCGTTCATTGCTGGCGGGATGACATACTCGGAGATTCGAGAATGCTATGCACTGAGTGGATCGATCAACAAAGACGTCTACATTGGTGCGTCAACGCATGCGTGCGTCTTCCTACGTTCCTAAGCGAAGGCGGTAAATAACCAGGCTCGACACACACGATCACCCCTCGCCAATTTATCGACGATCTCAAAGTTCTAGAGCTGGGTGGCGTTGGATCCCGTGCAGTACCCAACGGAGTCTCTACGAACCCTTCTCACCAGTCGTATCAAGAATACTACGACCAGAAGTACTTTGTCCCCGACCCAGCTCCCCCACAACGTCCAACGCTTTCTGTACCAAAGGATTCTGGCTCGTCTGCCCGCAGCGGAAAGCTCTCCAAACACAGTCCGAGTTCGCCCTACGCTACCAGCTCGACGTCGGTCAACAGCACAGGAGCATTCACGACTGACAATGAGAAGAAGAAAAAGAAAAAGGGGTTCTTCCATTTCTGATGGATCACTCTCATGTTCCCTTGTCGCATCTCTCGTTGTGGACGGACGGGTTCTGGCCTGGTCTGACGTCCCTTGATCAACTATTTCGAGAAGCAGGACACGGTCGCGTCTGTACGATATCCTAACCCAACGTTAATTAGACCTGCATCCCGTTCCGTGGGATAAACGCTGAGTTCTGTAGCGCCGAGGGAACCAGAGTGAAGTACGTACCCAATGGCAGCCAGCCTACGAAGTTTAAAACAAATAAAGTAAAATAAAATAAGAAAAGCAAGTGGGCCTGGCCGGGAATTGAACCCGGGACCTCCTCGATTCAGGATACCCTAACAAGGAATCATACTACTAGACCACCAGGCCGACATTTGGACCGCCGGAACGATCCGATTCAGTCACCGAGGTTACGTTTGCACTGACGCGTCCTCCCACTGTGACTTGCGCGTACGATACTTTCAGTTACTCGGTGCCATGGACGCACAGGCATCGACATCGTCTGGCGCGATAGATCAGCGAAGAAAGGATGCTCTCAAGAGCTACCGCGAGGCATGTGCTATCTCGCAGGTCTCGCCGCATAAATGCTTGAACTTTCTCCAGAAAATGCGGACACACGACAATATCAGCCAAAGCTTGAAGAATCGTCAGTCAACGTTGCACGTATCGCGGTCTGCGTTTGAACTGACATGCGTTCGAATTCGATATAGTTCGGTTCTCGTTGAAGGCGTTAGAGAAGGACTTTGCGCAGACCGAGAACGACATCAAAGCCGTCCAATCAGTGGGTCAAATCATCGGCGAAGTCATGAAGCAGCTGGACGACGAGAGATGTAAGAATATCTCCATCTTCGCGTCCTTGTCTCATCTGTTTCGCTTGCCAGTCATCGTCAAGGCCTCTTCTGGACCTCGCTATGTCGTTTCATACCGCCCAGCATTGTCGGCGGTAAAGCTCAAGTCGGGAACTCGCGTATCTCTAGACATGACAACCCTCACCATCATGCGTATTCTTCCGCGCGAGGTTGACCCTCTCGTCTACAAGATGAGCTTGGAGGATCCAGGGGGAGCATCGTTCGCGGGTATTGGTGGTCTGAGTGAGCAGGTCCGCGAGTTACGCGAGGTGTGCCCTCACTGTCCGTCCGTGTTCGACTGTTCGTTACTGATGCACGACCTTAGGTGATCGAACTCCCCCTCCTTAGCCCTGAGCTCTTCCTCCGTGTTGGTATCAAACCGCCCAAGGGTGTTCTCCTCTACGGTCCTCCCGGGACGGGGAAGACTCTGTTGGCCCGAGCGGTCGCCGCTACCCTCCAAACCAATTTTCTCAAAGTCGTCTCGTCCGCGATCGTCGACAAGTACATTGGTGAATCGGCGCGCGTTGTCCGTGAGATGTTTGGATATGCCAAGGATCACGAGCCTTGTGTCATTTTCATGGACGAGATAGACGCCATTGGAGGTAGGAGGTTCTCAGAAGGGACAAGCGCGGACAGGGAAATCCAAAGAACTCTGATGGAAGTAAGCATGCTTTTGTGCTCTGTGTACGGACGGGTCGCGGTGCTGATGAGACCAAGTTGCTCAATCAAATGGATGGGTTTGATTCGCTCGGAAGGACAAAGCTCATCATGGCGACGAATCGACCAGATACGCTGGATCCCGCTCTCCTGCGTCCCGGTCGTCTCGACCGGAAGATCGAAATACCACTTCCTAACGAGCAGGCACGTTCAGAGATTTTGAAAATTCACGCTCAGCCGGTAAACAAGAGTGGGGAAATCGATTACGACGCTATAGTGAAGGTGCGCGTTTCTGTGGTGTATTCACGGTGTCTGGATATACAAACGCTGGCGTTTTATAGCTCACAGATGGCTTCAACGGTGCTGATTTGCGGAACGTCGTGACAGAGGCAGGGATGTTTGCTATTCGCGATGATCGGTACGCTCTCTTAGTACCCCGAGCACTTGCTGGATTGACGACTTTCCAGCGAGTACGTCGTCCAAGAAGATCTCACCAAGGCTGCGCGCAAAGTGAGCGACGCCAAAAAACACGAGAGTACGTCCTTCAACCACGCTACTTTTCGGCGCCCTAAAGCGATTCTCTCTGCCATTCAGCCAAGTTGGAGTACTCTGCATAGATTGCCCGTCTGCGCATGTATCATACCGTACTTACTATACACGTCCGCTTACATAAGCAAGTGGTGGATGACCGGCGATGGCACTCGTCCAGTTCTTGCACCCTGCCTCACGCGCGAACCGGACGACATCAACGGTGAGTCTCCGTAAGCCCAAACGCTCGTTCTGCGTGCGCAGAAAAAAAAGGTTCTGTCGTTGACGCGCATCGTTATTTCTCTTCCCATCATCCATCATGGGTCGAAGGAAACGCCAATTTCTTGACGACAGTGACTCCGATTCAGATGGTTCTCAGCCCTCAGAAGCCGACTTGCCACTCAACGACAACGACCCGGACGCGAGGGACGAGCGCGCGCTCTTCGAGGACCCTTACCGACATAAACGGAGGCGCAGGGATGAGAAAGAAGATGCAATCTATGGCGTGTTTGGAGACGACAGTGAGGACGAGGGGTATGATCGCAAGGGTGGTGCAAGGCAAAAGAAGACCAACTGGACAAAGGCGCCCGCGTTCGTTTCGGGGGACAAGGTCGACTTGAGGGAAACGGTCGACGTCGACGCGAAAAGCACGGAGGGCGACGACCAAGCGGCCCACGGGACGGACGACGAGGTGGCAGAGGCAGAAGATGATGGGACGGATGCCGAGGGGCCTTCATCGGACAGTTCGGCGGGCGAGGCTCAGGACGACGACGACGAAGAGGAACGGGAACGAGGACCGCCCATCGCTGCGCCAGTACCGACGAGGCCCGGCCTTGGCGCTTCCACCGTCTCCGATTTGCCCACTTCTTTTGGTGCAGCTTCTCGAATGCAGCGCGCTTTCGTTCGCGGCGAGACGTCGTCGGGTCTCAGTTCTCAACGCAGTACCCCTCTACCCGCTCATGAGCAAGCACATTTCCACAAGATAGGTGGTTCCCTAGGTGCGCAGATGCTCGCCAAAATGGGTTGGAAAACCGGCACTGGTCTTGGTGCAAGCGGCGAGGGCATCGTCATCCCTGTCGAGAGCAAACTGCGGCCGAAGAACGCGGGTATCGCCTACAAGGGGTTCAAGGAGAAGACGGAGCAATCCAGATTGGAAGCTAGGAGAAGGGGCGAGATCGTTAGCGACGATGAAGAACTACCGTCTAGCATGAAGAAGGCCAAGGACGCAAAGGAGAAGCGGTCAGATGCGTGGAAGCAACCAAGGAAGGTTAAGACCAGAATCGAACACAAGACATACGAACAGATTGTGGCAGAAGCTGGACAAGAACCATCAGCCCCAAGCGTTGGCCCAATTATTGATGCTACCGGACGAGAGGTTAGTATCAGAACACTTTGATATTACTTTTTTTGCTGAAGCACATGCCCTCAGCCGCGAGAGCTGGCTTCCCTGGCTGAAATTTCCACGTCATCATGGACGCCTTCGACCGACCCAACTCGAATGCCGGAAGTTCGGCACAATCTGCGACTCATTGTGACCGCCTGTAAGACAGACCTTGATGGCCTTGCACGTGAAGCCAAGGCGCTCGAAGATCGTAAACGCTTTATTGCTGAGGAGGACATCCGATTACAGAAGAAAGTCGCCGCCGAGGCCCAATGTACGTGTACAGTTCTTCCCCTTACACTCAGGTCTGATGTTCGCACAGTGATCTCACGGCTTAAGCAAGTGTCTCTTGTTGTAGACGAGATCAACACCCAATCTAGGGTGCTCGCATCAGTATATGAAGCCACACTAGATGACTTCTCACCACTTGTCTCCAAGCTTCTACAATTCCCCACAGAATTTGACAAATATCGTTTAGACGAGATTCTTGTTGCTGCTATTGCTCCGATTGTCCGGCGGATAGTGGCACGGTGGAATCCCTTCCTTGATCCATCCACTCTCGTTTCTACCTTTCGTGCTTGGAAGCAAGCTCTCAAAATTAATCTTGTCGAGCAACCCCCAAAAACTCAAGTTAGCTTATATGGGGCTGCAGCGGCTACTCTGCCTCCTGCCCTCGAGCAACCTATGACGCCTTTCGAGTCACTTCTCTGGAATGTATGGCTCCCCAAAGTGCGGACGTCCATCAACAATGAATGGGATCCCAGTGATTCTTCTCCCGCAATTAAGCTTTACGAAACTTGGGCTTCCCTTCTTCCTCCCTTTATACGCGACAATATGCTTGACCAGCTCGTCCTCCCAAAGCTCGCCAAGGCCGTTTCAGAATGGCACCCCAAACGCAGTTCTGTCTCTCTCCGGTCGCTTGTGTTTCCTTGGCTCCCTCACCTCGGTCTACGTGTCGACAGTGTCCTTGATGACTCACGCAGGAAGGTGAAATCTATGTTGCGCGCCTGGGTAGCGACCGATGGCCTTCCCGAAGACCTAGCTGTGTGGCGAGACGTCTTCGATGGCACAGAGTGGGATAACCTCTTACTGAAATACGTGGTTCCAAAGCTGGCGTCCCATCTCCGCGAGGAGTTCCGTGTGAACCCGCGCGCACAAGAGATGCGGCCACTCGCTCAGGTCGTACTTCCTTGGTCCTCTCTCCTTCGAGGCTCGGTCATGAGTCAACTCTTGGAAGCCGAGTTCTTCCCCAAGTGGCTTGACGTGCTGTATATCTGGCTTGTCCAACCACGCGTGAGTTTCGAAGAGGTTGCTCAATGGTATGCGTTCTGGAAGGGCGTCTTTGCGGAAGACGTCCTGGCTTTGAAAGGTGTACAGAGGGGATTCACAAAAGGGTTACAATTGATGAACGAGGCGATCGAACTGGGCGCTGACGCACCCACCAAACTGAGACGTCCTGACACCAAGGCAGAGTCGGCGACCGCCACGAGGACGAGCAAGGTAACCGCCAAAGGCGCGGTACCGCCCTCTCGCGCACTCGAGGTCACCTTCCGTTCTATTGTCGAAGAGTATGCTGCAGAGCATAATCTACTGTTCATGCCGACAGGGCGCGCACACGAGACATCGCGGATGCCGTTGTTCAGGGTATCGGGCCCGAGCGGTAAAGGGGGTGTGTCGGTTTACATTCGGGATGATGCAGTTTGGGCTCCAGACGGGGATGAGTATCGAGCAATCACGTTGGAGGAAATGGTCTTGAGAGCGACCAAATAAATTACCACCTCATCTGTAATTTATGTAGCTGCACCCAATCTTTGCAACTGACCTTTCATTGTCCGCTCCCTGGCTCCCAGTCCAGTGGTCAACGCAGCCCAATCCGCCACTGAAAGTATTCACTCGACGGTGCGTAAGCAGAAATGGATGCAGGTTTCTCCGTCGATATCATTTCTAGAGCACAGAAGACGGCGAGTCGATGCAGTATTAACAATCGGTAAGACCATATTTGTGAGTTTGTCGTCGTATTCGCACCCTCGGGCACTCCCACTTACAGTCCGACGAACGTATCTAAATTTTGAGGACTGCCGGTGCAGGATGGGATTAACAAAGGGCATCTACCGACCACGAATGGAAACTCGGCTCGCACCGTAGGAAGATCCCTAACCCATCAGGATCTGCAAAGGTGATCCTATCATCAAAATCGTGCGGTGTTTTGGTCGGACCTCAACCAATAGAGATGTATAATCAGGGTAATAAGCTAGTATGTCTGCGGCGATGGTGAGTGGTGAGTGCTTTAGTATGCGACGGATAATGTATGCGAATGGGTGCTGTAGCTGAATGGTCACATACATTGCCACCGATATGATAGCTACAGGTATGCTCTTGCGGATCTGCGAGCCATCTGCGATAATTTAGACAGTGAGTACCGCTGACATGATCTTCGATGTAGAGAGACAAAATTACCTCGACGACCTTCCACCCCCCGGTAACCTCGTCCGACATCTCTTCCGCCACGCGCGTGATCACGGCCGCGTAGGTGCACTGTTCTACACGGTTCTCGGCCCCAACTACAACCTCCCGCGAAACAGCATTCTTGAATAGCAATACTTCCTGAGTAGCGAACGTGACGACAAATACCGGAATGGAATTCTCAAGGACCTTCCCATCCGATACCTTGGCCGCAAGTCAGAAACGGTCACGTAGAGGCAAGCTGATGGCCTACATCGACTTGTCGTATATCAAGGACTTTGCTGTCACTGATGAGTCCTTGACGAAGATACTGCTCCATGGTTGCCCATAGTACGTTGTATGTCTGATCGCAATGGCAGTAACTCAGCAACACGTATATTCGAAACGTCCGACGTCCTTACGGCTTCAGAACACCACTTCATCAATGCTTCCCGGTCAGCGGACAAATATGCATCAACGACTTCTGGGACGATGTATTCCCTCAGCTCTCTTTCGAACGCTTCGCGAGAAAATTGTGGATCAAGGCTTTTCATCATGCGCGTCACCTGTGCCACCTCGTTCTCCTCGAACCAGGAGCCGATCGTTGACGTCACGGCGCGCAGTGGGGTGACAAGAGGGGACTCCGACTCTTGGTAAGCAGAATGTAGAGCAGATATCTGCTGCATGACGGGGTTGGTGGACTTGAAATTCTCCCATGCTTGCTGTCTTGGAGAGGGTTTGACGAAAACGAGAGCTTGGCCAGCTCTAGCGCAAAACGTGCTGAGAAACGATGGCGCATAGACCAAGAAACTTACTCTGGATTCTCTGCCACAGCACGTCGTCCAGAAAGTCCTGCTTTTTCGAGACGCTTTTGTCGTCGTAGTCTACGAGCCTCTTTGTCCTCGAAGCCAGCATGCTTTGCGGAGCCAGAGTCATCAAGTGCATCAACCAGGGTCTCTGCCAGAGTCTTGTAGGCAGCAGTGTTGCGGATAGGCTCGGTCGTGTGGGCGATGGTGTTGGAAAGAGAGTTAGTAGCACGAGATATCTGAGTGGGCACAGGTGAGTGGCGCAGGGTGCAGTACTCAAATCTCGACCAACGTACTGCCCGCATGATCTCGCTTTCTTCCATAGTTTTGAGCGCTTCGGAAACGGCATCACCGACCTTGACGCCAGTTTTTTTGAGCTCCTCCGCCGCCGCCCTCAAGCGGGGATTTTCTTTGATGCTTGACGTCAGCTGGAAAGGAAGCGTTGAGCGAGACGGGGATTGGGGAAGTAACAGAATGAAGAGATACCCTTGCACGCTCGTAGACGTCTCTGGCACGTTTCAAGGCTTCCGAATCCTGAAGCTTGTCTACGTCACCCTGTAGTTGCTTGACGTTGTCCTGCAGCTCCCTGTTCTTGCGAAGTTCCTCACGGAGGACTTCGACAAAGGTCTGGAAAGGAGACTTGGGAGGTTCGTTGCGGACGCGTGCGGATGCATGGAACGCGCGCGACGGGGGACATATCCGTAACGAGCGCGCGCGTTGTGCAACGAGGAGACTTTTGACGTGACGAGGCAGCATCGAGAGGCACTGAGACAGACAATTTATTTATTTATTTATTTATTTACGGTCACGGCTTGACAGTCACGTGCGCAACTTTCCTCCCGCATGCGCTCTTGTAGTCCAGTTGACTTGCTCATAAAGTGTATTGGGATTTTATACATTCTCGGCTAATTTTACTAGGTTCTGGTAGTATACGTTATGAGCAAGTCAACTGAACTACTACTAGTCGCTCCGGCTGACGTCCCAAGACTGCGAGCTCAAGCGCTCAGCTTCCGCTTTTACACCAGCAGATGGCCCGTATTCGGGCCAGAGTCTCGGATGCAACCGGGTCTAGGTCACCGATATCACAACAGATGTAATTCGGTCTAAACTACACACTGGGCCGTCTCTCTCCTGCAGTGGCCCCAGTCCAGGGGGACAATGTCAAAGGTACAACACACCTGACCGCTCAAAGGACTCCTTGTGCACTACTATTCGTTCCTGCCGATAGCGAGCCGTAGCGTCAACACACGGTCATCCGACACCATCAGGATTTCATCGCGACCTGCTGGGGTGTATCTGGGGTACTGTCCATATCCCGTTGGCACGGGCGAACCGTATCCAGTCAACGGCGGCCGCCCATAGACAGACGGTGGAACTTGTTGATACGAGGCTGATTGATATGGCTGCGAAGGATAATAAGCGTTGTGCTGAAGGTTTGCCGTCGATGTCCCTGATGGCGGGGTATCTGCGAACAGCAGGCGAAGGTTATTTCCTTGGATGACTTGGGACATGAGACCCGTTTCGACATGTCGTATCTCCACAAACGTGGGCTCAAATGCCAGAACGTACGGGTACCTCATAGCTAAGTAATACGGTGTCAGCGCACATCTCAAGCCAGAGCATCGTCCGTTTGTACCTACCGAAGCCTGTCGGTGACCCTTCCCAATGAACCATGAAATTTGGCCGTGACCGCCAACCGCTCCTGTTGACATAGAAAGCAAATTCTTCGACCGCCTGGCGTCAGTGCTCGTGGTGCCACTTAGCTCTCGTTCTTACCGTCATAACATAGCAAGAACTCGTTATCAATCCGATAGATCGCCATCGGACGCAAGTTCTCTCGTCTCCTCACAAAGTCAAGTGTCGCGTCCGCTGGATCCAGCAGGCTCTGGGTGTCCAAACTCTCGAGATCAACGATCTCGAAACCCTTTGAACAACCCACGCAAAGTCTCGTTTTCAAGAAATGTATCGAACTTGACTCGACCGGAATGTAAAATTCCTGGTTCTCGCCTGTCAACTAATAAGCGAAGGAGCAAGCTAATGAACATACTCTGAAAGGTTTCAGCGTGTCATTCCCACCCTGTAAGAGTTTGCGGAACGTCGGTTTACTCCGCCCACGTATGTTTTGATCGATAGGCTCAAGCGTCTTAATTGTGCTAGAGAGCGGACTCGACTTCACAACACAAACAAGCGATTTTCCGAGGCAGATACCAGCTTTGAAGAACGTTGTATGCGAAGATATACGCTTCGCACGCTTCAGACCAGCCATCGGGTCCATGGGATCGAGAGCGTCCAAAGGAAAAGTAATCACCTGCCGCTCTGAAAAGAATGTGTATGAGTCAGGAGTAACGACAGGGGAGAAGCTTACCTGAAAGTACGATGAGAAGCTCGTATTCTTCGAGAACGTCAACCTGCGAAACGTCCAGCAATGCCAAGACTTTAACGGGATCCCTGTTCGATTGCCTCAGGTCCGACAGATAGACACCGTCATCCGTTCCAAAGGCGATCCGTCTCCCGTTTCCTGGATCACTGTCAGCTCGCCCTCAGCTTGCTACGTTCTAGCTTACCAAAGGGGGCTGCACAATTTACCCTATTGGTACCCAAGAAGAATCCTTCAGAAACAGCGGTCGTGTCAAAAGCTATACTTCGTTCCCGCATCATATCCTGCTGTTTCGTTATGGTCTCCACCCATTTGCGATGGCTCACAAAGGTGCTCGCCCACAGTGTTATCTGGTAAAACTTTCGCCCCAAGTGTACAAATGTGATCGAGAAGTCGCCTTTGCCATCGACTTTGATGGGGACCTGCGGTGGGTAAGGTGCACCACGGCCCAAAATCTTCTTCGGGATTTCCTTGTTTTGGGCGGAAATGAAAAGGAGCTCCAAAGGAATAGGCTATGCAGTCGAATGATTTGTGGGTCACCAAACCAAGAAAAGGAAAGTGAAGAAGAGAATTTACACGGCGATAGACTTTGTACTGTTCGAGCTTGGACTTTTGCTTGACCATCAGCAATGCGTGGTCAAAGAGATATACCAACAAGTCCCCACTATCTCCTTGAGAGCCCCCACGCTTATTCAATGCGCCTTTATAAACGAGCTGACGAGAAGGGTCTTGCAATTTCAGGTCCTAGACGTCACAAAAACCTTTAGGATGTGATGGTCACGTCCGAAATAGATGCGAACCACTTGCTCTCCAGGCCTATATACCAGCTGCTGGTCGAGTTGCAGCAAATTAAACCGATTTTCGGTCTTTCCGGTTTCCACGTTCACTTTGGCTAGGAACTCCCTAATCACGCTGACGACTTGAGCCAAGGTTTGCTTATCAGGACTGTCTTCTGGCGTGTGTTTATTGACGGCTTCCAACAGCAATGGATAACGTGCAAGACGAGTTGTGGGCTTCGTAAGATAGCCGTTCAGTTCGAGCTTGCGAGATTCGGGAAGCCGTTCCGTGGACTGCGCGCATGCTGTGGTGAGCATTGTTATCTATCAACTGTGTTGTGCGGCCCACCTCAACAAACGCCGCAAAGGCTGGATTAGAGCTCTTTTCCTTTTCAAACTCGTACTTCCCATACAGCTGGTGAGCCCCATATGATACGAACGGGCCGAAATGCGGCACTGATTCAAGCAAGATGTCGCCAATACGCTCAACAACGGCGTACGACTTTTGACGTTTATTCAATGCATCACGGAGGCGGGTGTTGACGGCGATAATCTCCTGAACGTTCCAAAAGACCTGTTGAATGAAATCGGTACGACGCTCTGCAGGAATAATGTCGCTATCTTTCAAATTATTCACCCAGACCTACGGAGAGCTTTATGTGTGAATATGAAATATGTGAGAGACCTGAGGTGCGAGACGTACGTCCCGAAGGTATTCCATATCTCGTACAAAGTCGCGCTCTGTATAGATCACTTCATTGATAGCCTCCTGCCGTTTCTTTTCTGTGTCTGACACGCTGTTCACGACTTCCTGTGGCACTGAATGTATCCAAAGAGTGCCAGGTTCCTGGATGTCAGTCATGTTAGTAACACGCGGCCGTTTATGGTCTGAAGAGCCTACCACAAGATCACCCAAACTCTCCCGCGAGATCTGTTTCTTGAGACCAGGTTGTGGTTTCATATTCAGCCTCGCTTGCTGTTCTAACCGCCTCGGACATGCAATGCTATAGCACAGTTGGTCCCTTGTGCACGTAGGGGAATAGCAGTCAGTCAAGAGAGTGAAGACACCAGAAGGAAGCGGAATTTCGTCGACAGACTCTGCCCCTTGTGATCCTCTGGGTTCGGGTGCCCCTG
Organism: Boletellus aff. lepidospora; assembly: GCA_038094175.1. Taxonomy (NCBI): domain Eukaryota; kingdom Fungi; phylum Basidiomycota; class Agaricomycetes; order Boletales; family Boletaceae; genus Boletellus; species Boletellus aff. lepidospora. The sequence goes on from JBBPTT010000006.1 coordinate 34,291, forward strand.
TTACCGGAGACGAGTCTTTCTCGTGGGAGTCGCTTGAACCGTGTCCTGAGGAGACCGTTGACACCCCCCTCAAACCGTCCGACTTGATCTGGACAGGAGACTTTCCCTCTCCATCATCGTTATCGAGGTCGACGTCGGGCGTAACTAATTCCCCGCTGACGAAGGGACTCAACTTGGTCCTGAACTGATAGAGCTCTGCTGCACTGTCCCGTAGGCGATGGTCGTAGGTGACATCATGGAAGAATTTCTGCGCATCCAACGCCCGCCCCAATAATAGAGCCAAGTTTCGATCCGTGGTTTTGATGATGTAGGCAATCTTGTCCACTGCTTCTCGTCCATCGAATGCATCCTTATACGTGAGTCCATCCTTGATGCGATCTGCGAGGGTGATGCGTTCCTTGAAAGCTTCAGCTACTCTTGAGAGCAAGGCAGGGTAGATGATGGGAATGCGAGTGCGCGTCGCGGGGGCCTTTGTCGAGGTGGTGGGGGAGTTTCGACCACCCTGAAGGGGCTGGGGAACAGATGGACGTGAACGAGTATCCAACACAGTGCGCATCGAATTCGAGGTAGAAGACATGGACAAGGACCTGTCCTGTACGATACGGTCACGACGGGAGGGAGCGACAGGGACAGTGCGAGTCGAGTCGGAGGAGCGCCGTGAGGTGACAGCCGGGCCCATGGAATGTTCAACAAGAGTAGATGAAGCGGGAGAAGAGTTGGCGAGGGACGAACGCGAGCCAGCCTTGAGGGCCGTGTCAAGTTGGAGGTGATGAGGGCGGGAAGATCCACCGAAGTCGGACTTGACAGAGAGGGGGCTCGATTGGCGATTTTGGGGTTGCTGCGCGTGATGAGCTTGAGGGAAAGATGCGATGGCTGGAAGGAAGGTACAGAATTAGGATATTGTGCAGCACGCCAGCCAGATATGGAACGGAGTGACCCACGTGTATGTTCTGAAGCGCGAGCCCACGGCAACTCGCTGGGGGGATCATCTGTCTGTTCGTCTGGGCTGAAGTCGATGTTGAGACGGCCAATGTCAGGGTCGATCAAGCCGAGACGAGGCACGTCATCGGAGGGACAGGACGGAGAGCCGTTCTGCGGAGGGTTGGTGCGGTACACTTGTGCCTGATAAGCCTGGGCAGGCGTAAGACCAGAGCTGGTGAGGGCCTCGAGTGCGGCGTCCGGAGGATCTTCTGGTCCCGGGGGTATGATGGCAGATGTGATGGGTGCACTAACGACGGAAGGCGCACGGGCATGGAGGGTGGGTGGAGCGAGTGTATGGGGACGATGGGGGAGGTGGGGGCTAGGATGGTAGTGGGAGGAGACGGGCAGACGGGGCTGGGATGCGAGAGACTGGGAGTAGCCGGGGTGCTGGTAGTAGGCACCAGGCTGGGGTGGGAGTGCGGAGGGGTGGGAGGTGCGCCTGTCGACGGACTGGGGATAATAGCTGTACGGGGCGGAGAACTGATTCACGGGCGGCGGGTGATACGGCCCACCAGGACGGGCGGGCTGGCCATAGAACGGACCCACCGCTGCCTGGTGGTGCGTCGCCGACGGACGGCCAAAGATGGACTCGTATGCCTCGTTGCGCTTGTCTGGCTGGCGTGGGCCAGCTGGCCGCTCCATCGTGGGTAGCAGCAGGAAGGCGTCGCTGTCGTCGTCGGATGGATCGAGTTCGCAGCTGTGCGTCGCTTGTGTCGATCCGCGAGCGACGATGGGTTCCGCTTGCAAGACGCGCGACAGCGCAATGACCAGTTTTGGAACCCGAGCTCGCCCTCTCTGCGCCGTCCACGACGACGGCGACGGTGACGACGCGGACGATACAGAACCGAGTGGGGGCGTCTTGCATTACGAGTGTGTATGTACCCAAAACATGTACCGTGTGCTATGGCGGCGCCGTCCAACTCACCTCCGTCCCCACGCGCGCTCGCTCAGCTCCCCCCAGATCTCGCCGGCACCGACGGCAACCCGCTCCCGGACGCTCTGCACGCTGTCCAGGGCAGGCCGGACGTCCAGTGCAAAAACGGGTTCTCCGTCCGGGGCAGGCGGGGCCGAGTAGTAGTCGATCACGTACCGCACCTCCTCGCCAGTACGCGGTCGCCGAACGACCCAGTCGTGGCGGTCGAACGGAGGCTCGGTGCTGCAGCGCGCGTCAGCTGGCGCACACACGATGCGGCAGAGACATACTTGAACCGCGAGGGCAACAACCACCCGGCGGCCATCCAGAGCCTGGCCTTTGGGGACATGTCGCCGGGGCGGCCCTTGAACCTCGCGAGGTGCGGCTCTTCGTCGCCAGGTCTGGCGGACAACTGTCAGTCGCAGTTTACGAGCGGCGAGGCGCACTCGTACTGGGCCACGCGCTTCTCCCACTTGAGCACTTCGCCCCAAGCACGCTCATTCAGGAAGTTGTGGATCTCGACCATCGTCTCCACATGCTCTACAGGCGTCTCCCATCCCTTCCTGACCAGTGCATTATAGAACTGCTGGGGCGACGGATACTCCCACCTCTCTTTTCTCCCGGCGTCGACAGCGCGTGGTATAGAGGAGTGCGTGCGTTCCGTCGGGAGCTGGTCAGAGCCGTCCAGCGGTGTTTGGGGCAGAGACGGCATCTGATTGAGTGGGTTGAGTGGTGTCGACGCATGGTCAACGGGACACCCATGTTGTACCGGACAGCCCGAGGCAGGCTGTGGGCGGTGTACCGGGCAAGCCGAGCCTGGGGAGGAGGCAGAGAGCGACTGACCCATGGGACGAGGAGGAAGATAGGCGTGTCCACGTGATTCCCGGGTGTCTCCTCCCCAGCGTCACCGCGTCCGCTCGAGCGGTTGCGATATGGAGCCCGACGTGAAGCGCGAGGTGATTGATGTCGACGACCTGGACATTTTCTGCACTGGCATACGCCATTGCGTTCGCATAGACCGCCCCAGGTCGCCGCAACACAGAAAGCGCGCCCGCGATCCTGTCACCATCTCCCTCGTCGACTCAGACGGCGAGAACACCCAGGTCGCGCCCTCCTCTTCGTCGACACCCCCGCGGCACATTTCGTGAGCGCCCTCTGCTCTTGCACTCCTCTCTCGCTGACGCGGCCACGACCATCCTCCCTTGTCCAGCCCGCGTCTGCCCATGGACCAGTGTACCGAGCTCCAGCGTGTCACCCAACTGGTCTGTCTCGTTCGGCATCGTGGCTGGGCAAGTCTGATACGCCGCCAAAGGAATTAACGTCCCGTATCGCGCTTCGCGAGGCTGGTTCAGTCAAGATGCGCTCTACCGACGCCTTCAAAGTGGCTGCAGATGCAGTGAGAGGTTTCAGTGAGCTGAAGCGCAAGGAACGTGCTTCAGAAGTCATCGAGATCTCGTCCGACAGCGAGCCCGAAATATGGCCTTCCAAGGTGCGTCACTCAGATCGTCTGCGTGACCAGCTGCACAATCCCATCCCAGAGGCAACGAGTCGACGAACTCGTCGGACCATCGCATGGTACGGATGTCAGATCGCATGGCACCGCCATCATGCCGAAACTGGAGCCCAAATCCTCCCCTGCTGAACCCCGTTCGCCCGGCACCTCTGACCAGTGCCACCCTGGCAATGACGACGACGACTGCGTAAATTTCTTGGCCTCGCTGGACATTACAAACGAAGCAAATGTAATGTAACGTGTCGCGATTCCAGAGTTAGAGCGTTCATGGTCCTATTTCTCTATACTGCAGTGGGCCCCTCTGCCCGAAAGAAACAAAGCAGAAGACTTGACACCGATACTCGAGTTGGACAGTGGCCTGCCCAAATCGCCTCCCCTGCCTCCCCTCCGTATTCCCCGAAAAAAACCTCCTGTCGACTACCGCCAGGTTCCGTTTGACTGGGAATCAACAAGTTTATGGGCAACAGTGAGTGCACGCACTTCCCACTCGATTCAATCCGACCCCTTCCCGTGCACGCGCACCAGACCACTAGGAATTATGGAGTCACTAAATTCCCAAAGCCGTTCGGTCACGCGAGCAGACAAGAGCGACTCTTCTCTTGTCGTTTACCAAGCATTTATTGCGAGAAAGGGTACAACAAGCTCGAGTTGACTGCAAAGCACCCTCATTTAATGTCTGGATGCAAGTGTCGCACGTATATGGAGCTTGAGTGTCAAGCTAATCCTGGCACGCAGCGGTCAATAAAGTTATTCAAGTACCGGGTACCATGGCCGTTTGCTCCGTGGTGGAGGGTGGCCTGGAAGACTCTGATGATGACGAAGATGGTTAGTACCAACCGCAGACATCCGAGTCACGACTTGACACACGTTACCCAAGTTGACGACCGGCCCCCCCCTCCACCGGAGAACAGACCAGGTTCGCTAGTCGTCTACCATCACGGCCGAGGTAAGGTCTAGTTATACTCTACGGTACACTTCAGTGAGATTCTGAACTAGCACACATGGAACCCGCTCATTGCCAGACACGCAGAACATCTCGTGGTGAGCAGTTGTCCTCCAGCTTGTGAGCAAATTCGTCGGGATTGTTGAAATTATCACAGGTTCAGTGATGAAATACTATTCTGTGACAGACATTGCCTTTAACCCTCTCAAGTGAGTCGTTTGTGATGATTTGTACGTGCAAGTTCCTCACAGCATCAAGTCCAAGGCAATTTCTGTCCTCAGGCCATGATCTCCGCGTCCAAATGTGGGAAATACTCGACCCTGATGACAACGACGAACGCGCGGGTCTGGCTGCAATCCGTTGCAGTAAGTCACCGCACTGACGGTCGCACTCGCTCTCGTCATCACTCTCACGGCTCCCTTATTTGAATCCAGTCTTATTTGATGCCAGGCCGCACGATTTAGTGTATTCTCCCAAGGGTTCGGCACTGGCGATTACCTGTTACGATGGGTGCGTAGTATTATATGCTTTGACCATTCATGTACCGACAAACGCCTTGCAGTACCGTTAGGCTGTATTCTCAGGATCTCTTCGAGGACATGATAGATATAGATTTCCCGTCCAAGAGGTTTCGTGTGGCGCCAAAAGGATGTGGCCACGCCACTGGCGCTACGCTCTGGGGGAAGGGGCCCTCGGAGCAGTTATTATTCTCATCTTCGGAGCCAACAGAGAAGAACGATTACGGTGGCTTTCATCATGCTTTCGACACTCACAGGGGCACTCAGGCAGTCCAGTTTGACGCCACGGAAGCTGGGGATGCCGCTGCCCTAAGCCCGGATGGTGCGACGCTGGTGTTGTTCACAACAGGCAAAGGCGGCGCACATCCCGTCCGCCTCTACGACGTCCGCCGCAAATCAAAGCAAGCATACGAAACGGAGGAACTCGAGAAATTCCAAGTACGATCATCCATTGACCGTAGTCAGCAACTATATGACATAGGAGAGGTGAATCAAGCTTCATTTTCACCCGATGGATGCCTCCTTGCTGTCGCACGGAATGACAACGCACTGCACGTTTATGACGTGCGCGCGCTGTCGCGCGGTCCACTTTGTCGGTTCGCGCATCACGATTCAGATGCCGTAGGGGGATGTGGCTTTGGCATCGTCGCGGTTGATTGGATACACGGCAGGCAAAGAATGGGGATTGTGAGTGGGGGAAATGATGGTAGGTTCGACGTTCGGTAGACCTCACCGAATGACTGGCACCTCGACAGGCTGTGTACGGTTGTGGGAGCCAGCACTGGGGAGCAAGGACGAAGTCCAAGGCACGGTGATTGGGAGGACCGATTTTGACGTCGCCCACTTTTCCGTCGGGAGTTCACAGAGCGGGGAGCTTCCGCTCGTCATGTACGTGCCTATCGCTCGTGCTCTAACATCCGCCTCATTCTTCCCAGTGGTGATTCTGGGGGTGGAGTGCACACCTACGATTTCACGAATCCGGATGGCGCTCACATCTAAAAATATGAGAGCAACCCATGAGACGGTACATGTCTACCGCTGTGAATCAGTACTTTTGTATCAGATACAAGGCGTGCGGGCAATGCACTGAGCGGCTGGTGATGAGCGTCGTTTTTGATGTTTTTTTCGCGGTCGTCGCTCGGAGGTTGTCGGACGTGCGCTCAGCCAGCCCATTGTTTGGACAAATAAACCAGGTGCGAGGTCGTGGCTGTTTCTCGAGCAAGATCTCTCGAAACCAGCGAAAAATTCGACCAGCACATGGGCGAGCTCAATCAAACGAGGTCCGTGCGCTGGATGGCAATACGGAGGTCGGACTTTGAAGGCACAGGGTGGTCCAACAAAACCACTCGCGTCGAGATGAACCACCCCCATCTGTTTCCCTTTCACCCCCACCTCCCTCCCGACCCCATCCGCCTCCCTGACTGATGTCTGACAGCGAGGGAGCGACTAAAAAGAGCGGCTATCGCCTCGAATACGCGACCTCTGCTCGCGCCAAGTGCAAAGGTGCGTTTAGCTTGACCCTGCTACAGCAATCGTCGTTGATTTTTCGTTCTTTTCTCAAAGGTGCCAAACCTTGCGTAGGTGAGAGCGCGTGCATTCCGTGCGTAAAAATCGAATATATATGAGTCGTCTAGGAACCCCGATACCGAAAGGCGCCTTGCGGGTCGGTTCCATCGTCGACTTCAGGGGTAACACCAACTTGTACGTTCCCGCCCCTCTTATGTAGCCTATCCTCACCGTGTCACTGCCTTGTTCTCGCTAGTGCATGGCGTCACTGGGGATGCACCACGCCAAGGATTATAGCCAACATGAAGGCCAAGTTCGCCGCTCCTGACGACCTCGACGGGTTTGAGGACCTCAAAGAGGAAGATCAAGAGCGTGTCCGACGTGCGTGGGAGCAAGGACATGTTGCTGATGAAGACATCCCGCCAACTGCACGCAAACAGCCCGACCCCGATAACCCAGAGGATGGCGAAGAGAAACCCAAGAAGAAGCGTGCCCCCGCCAAGAAAAGGGCTGAGGCCGAGGGTGACGAAGAGGAAAAGCCAAAGAGGAAGCGTGCAACCAAAGCAAAGAAGACTGAGGATGCCGCCGAAGACGGGGACGAAGCTGAGGACACCGAGGAGAAGCCCAAGAGCGCGCCTGTCAAGAAACCTCGCGCGAAGGTCCGCGCCATAACTCATCTCTGAATACCGTCTTCATCTATCTTCCAGAAGCGTGAGGGAGAGGAAGAAGTGGAAAAACCCAAAGGGTCAACCCGACGGCCAACTGCACATAAAACATCTACGAAGAAGAGAACTGCCAAGGTCGGGATGTCGTGGATGTGTGACGAGATTTTTATGCTGAGTTATTTCCCAATCATTAGGCTGAGTCTGAAGGTTCTGGGGAGGACTTTGCGGACGAACTTGCCGAGGTGGAGGATGAAGAGGACGGCGACGTGGATGAATCTGCCAGCAAGAAGAGAAAGGTTTGCCAACTTGAAATGCATCCTGTCGCCACTGATCGGGACCCGTCACAGCGCCCCGTGTCAACCAAGCAAGCCGTGGCCACCAAGAAGCCGAGGGCTGCATCGTCCCGAACGAAGAAGTACAAGGCAGTTATAGCCGAAGAGGATGAAGACGAGGAGTAAATATGTCATGAAAATCCGCTTCTCTGTTTTGTTCGTTTGAGTGTGTTATGCAATATTTTCACTTTTCCGTCCCAGTGTAGTCACACTCGGCAAGGTTGTGCGTCATTAGACCTCATTCTTTGACCTGGCGTCCGAGTGGTTCTGTGAGCTTGGATTGCTAAACAGTGACGATACTTTGTTCAACCAATTATCATTCACTCGCATCATACAATCTGACCAAGGTGTCCCATGCTTTGAAATCTGTAATCTCGTACCTGGTCATACAGTCTGAATTACAGCGCTATTAGAGCTTTGCACTCAAACTGGGCTCTGCATGTTGGCCACTACGAGGCTTCGACGCAATGCTAGAGCCGGGGAACAATTGATAAAGTTCCTCTGCTGCTGTCCTAATCTCTTCTGCAAATTCCGCGTTGGGCATCTCGGTGCGGGAGGTGATCGTGAACTGCAAGTAATCTGTCGTCGTGCAACCTCGCGTGAGCGTTCTTGTCCTTCAAAGGCCGAAACCGGATGAACACACCATCGAATCCGGTCATGTAAGCTACCCCAAACCCATCAGGAACAACTGCGCCCCAGCCATATGCACCAACGTGACTACTGAACACGGCGCTCGTAGATAGAGTCCAGTGCGAGGAGCGGGTGTAAAGTGGGTCCGCAAACAACGCCGGTGTGGTCAAGGAGGGTGGTCTGGAGAGGCGAAGCCCTGGCGAGGGAGACAGCATTAACTCACACGACACGGAAACGGTAGTGAGCAGCGAACCCAACATGTGCCTGTCCACGCCCTCCCCTATCATAGCTTCCCGAGCGAGCTGGGAATGCTTCCCGACCGCGTCTTTCAACAACCGTATTTTCTCGTCCTTCGTTGCTACGTGCGTCGATCATCAGTCATGGTTAGGCTCGTGGGAACACAAAGTCTCGGTGCAACCCACCAGACTGTTTCAGCATTGCGCGCACGAACGTGACGCATTCGTTGGTCACCACTCTAATAGTTTCCGTGCGTCCCTTGTAGAACTTCCTAGTCGTAGCGGCTTCGTATGTACCCACAGGCCAAGGTGTAACTCGCCCATTCTGGCCACTAAATCGTTCCGCAAGGCGCGCGTACGCAAGTTGCACAACCATCTGAGCCCATCCATCGGGACCCACACCAAATGTCTTAATCGCGGCTTTGCCGTAATTCGTCCTGACGAAAGAAAGGGATTGCGAGGATGCAAGATCACGTCCGAATTGTTGAGCTTTCAAAATTGCTTGGTGAGTGTCAGGAATGGATGTCAGGTCAAAGTCCAGCGGCTCCGGGGTCACGACGACGGAAGTTGAAGGGGACAGCTGAAAATCCGAGCTGGGATCCGCTATAAATCCAAGTAGCTCATCGCATAAGCGAATGGTCGGGGATCCGTCCATGACGCTGTGTTCTCCCATCAATCCTGCGGCGCTGTTATCAAACACTACGAATTGAAGAGGTTTATCCACGTAGCGCGAGGAGAGTCCTCGTGATAAGCCAGCTGAATCTGTGGGTGACTACACGCACCGAGGTGATTGTAGGAGTAGCCATTCGGGAACGGGAGGAAGCAATGAACGAGATGTCTTTAACCAGTAAAGGGTACTCACCGGGAGCGTTCCATGCCACAAGGCCCTCGAAACATCCGCGTCACTGTCCGGCGGTGGTGTTGAATCATCCAAAGATACCACAAAGGCTGATGAATGGATCACGCGAAGGAGTGCTTCGTTCCGGGGAACAGAGCATAAACGCGCAAAGTCCTGTGTGGGCGCTGTAACTGGGTTCACAGACGAGTTAACGCAATGTGTACCTTTGCCCATGTATCTCTATCCTGAGTGGTCAGTGCGCCGATCGCGGGGTATTCATCCGTGCTGTGGTCATATATGTGTTGAAACGAACTGTGGTGCAGATATGAGCATTGCCATTGAGCATTCGAAGCTCCGGAGAGCTAGCCACTGAGGCGGTCAGGTCAGCATCTAACATACAATGCGCACCTAATTAAATCACCCATGCCAGCCACCTTTCCCCCGACTTGGGCCTTCAACTTCCAAAAACGGTTCTTGCGCACGACGATAACATGTCCGAGGTCGTCATGTGGGCTTGGCGTGCCAGCATAAGAGATACTCCAGTCGAGACCTTGAGTGCCCGGGATACGGCAGCAGTCAAACATCCAACTAAATCAAGTCAGAACAATGTAGGCGAAGAGGCAAAGGCGCTGCGCGATAGACAAACCGATAGGTGTCCATGCAGAGTTGGATATCTTTCATCGTGTCAGGTGCTAACTGACCTGTACGAAGGTTCTGCCTGAATAGCATGGCAGCACGAGTGATGGCAGCGGCGCGAGCAGCGGGTGTCTGTGGGAGATGTATAGGCTGAGGTTCGAAACCGTCTGTAGACACAAGGGTGTGATGATGGGGTCGGGAGAGAGATAGGACACGCTTACAGAAGTACGACACATTGACGACGACCTGAGGGATGAATGTAAGGGGAGGGACGACAAAGAAGGAACTGGGAGCTGACAGGGTCCCTATAGGCAAGATAAGCTGAGTCGTCCCACCACTCCTCCAACCAATGGTCAGTCTCCGTTTTGCGCTGGAGGAGCTGCTGCTGAAGGACAGGTCCGAGGCCACCGGGACGGGAAAACTCGTCAATCCCGCGGCATGCTGAGGCAAACTCTTGACTGGAACGGGCGAGAGGACGCAAGGAATCCCTGAGCCTCTGCAAAGTAGCGGAAAGGGGCGGGACGGGGAGGGGCGGGAGGGTGGAGGGCTGATGGGCAAAGTTTGGGACGGGAGGCGCGAGTGCCTTCCAGTTGCGGGGGCGCAGCGAAGACATGGAGCGGAGGCTGCCCGGCTTGAGCATTTCGCCCCGACAGACAAGTCAAAGGACTCTGGCATTATGTCCGCATCCGTAATTCACATGCAACAGGCACCCTTACGGCTAATCACGTGACCATGGCGCTAATTCGCCAGTTGCCAAGAAAAGGGCAGCCGCGCAACAGCCCATCTGCCTGCTGGCGGACGGTCACCCGCACATGTGCGTGCCGAACGAGCACTTGAATGAACTTCCAGACCAGGCTAACCGACTCGATCTCGCTTCCCTTGAGAAACGAAAAGGGTACGCTTGCAGTCTCCTTTTGAGCGTGTTCAAGAAAGGACCGTCACCTACCTATTGCTGATTTCATTTCGCTCGCCGTGCAGACTCGCTTTCAATGGTGATGATGCGGCCGCCCACCCCATATCGCTCGCATTTGCCTGACCCACCTCTTTCTCATCTCGTTCCTGGCCCTCCGCCTATTTGCACGATGATGACCCCACATCTCGACACGAACACCAACGCAAGCACGAACGGGGGAGGGGGGTTCGCGTTCGCATCAACGCACTGTCGCCCACCCCCATCTCACTTTCATTTGTCCATCCTTTCACACGTCGTCGATGATAGTGATGCTGCAACACGACCGCCATATCAATGGCAACGGCGACTCGACACCATCGCATCCCTTGCGTCCCTCGCTCTCGTCCGTTGGCGCGTCGTCGTCGACGGCGGTAGCATGGCCACGATAGTGACGATGACGGCGACGATCCAATCCATCTGCGTACACTCACCAACGGTTGCGATGTTGCAATCGCGGCACTGACGTTGGCGCCCGCTCTTGCCACCACCCGTGTGCACACTCATACACCACTACCCTCGCCCACCTTGGCCGCCAATCCCACGCGCTCACCAACAATTGCGATGACGCAATCGTTGTGTTGACACCGGTGTCAGCGCGGTAACCGCCGTGTCGACCACAAGGCCAGTATCATCACGGGTACATACCCGCGAGTATAGCCGCCATGGGCACGAACGTGGGTACACCTCTGGAGTTCGAACAACTGGGGGTAGTGCCAGCACAGCAGCATTCCGCTTGCCTGACAGGCTCAAAGTGCACGACGACCGGGGTAACACAGCAGTACCATCCAGAACATGAGGGTCCTACCCATTCCAGTGCTGACGCTGTGCATTACGTTCTCGGTTCTCTGTAAAATGGCCGCTGCGACTTTCATCTGTCCAGGACGTGGCCAGAAATCAAAATTTGAGTGGGGGCCTGGATTGCAAAATATGGGTATGAGCATGGGCGTGGATTGATTAGGAGGCCTGTATGCAGCCATCGTGGCAATCTTGGAAGGACTAGATCTTACAGTAAGGTTGCATGGTTGACGAAAAGTGGCTGCAGCAAGTCGCATGACACACTAGCTACCTAAATACAAGCGACATTTTGCACTCACTCTGATGGCACTCGGCTGTGGGGTCACAGAATTCAAACTGACTCCCTGCACCCAACTAGAAAACTGGAAAACCCAGATTATGAGTTATACAAGCTATATCAGATTCGACTGTACTGCCCGAGACCCGTTGGATCGGAGCCCTTGCACCTTCCTCAAACGAAGGGCAGGAGGAATCCGGCGTCCGCTTTGTAGAAATCACGTCGCAGTCCCCACGCTCAGCAAGGCAAGACAGCCAGCATGGTACATAACAGTTGACCCGAGAACATCATCACAGGTCTGAAATGCTCTGCAATGTTCTACTCCACTCAACAACCTTGGAATGAGCTTGTACCTGGCAGAGCAGATCAGTGGCTAAACCTGCACGAGTATATACCTCAAGATATATACCTTCTTTGCATCAAAGTTGAGGACTTGAAGACCTTCCAAGGACGTTGCCCGAGACAGAGCTACGTATGCTTGGCCTGGATACTGCTCAGCTCGTCAGAGGGACGCAGTCAGTGGCGATCCCCACCTTTCTCAAATACCCTGCCTAGGTCAACCTTGACCCGTTCCAGTGTTTGCCCTTGAGACTTGTGGATACTCATAGCCCACGCAAGAATTAATGGGAGCTAACAGACAGTTAGGGATACGGTTCGTCAACTATGGAAGAATGTCGAACCCTCACCTGCGTTCTCGAGACTTGTATTTCCCCGTTGGGTAACTCAACCTTCCAGTTTTCAGGCGTGATCAGAACTTCCCGCTTCATCCTGTTCGGTAACGAGAACTCTACGACGGGAACCAGCATATCATTCGTCGATTGCTTTTTTCTCTCCGAAGTGGATCGCCCCTTTCCGTCGGTGTTGTCGTAGTCTGTTTGATACACCGAAGGGTTCACAAATCGCAACACCTTGCCCATACTTCCATTCACAAGCATTTCGTCCATGTTCTTGATAAGCATCACTTGAGCGCCAACACGCAGAGTGAGCTTCTTGGGGGCCATAAAGTTGGAGAGCATCTTTTCTCTTTGGGCAGGCTCGACGATAGTTCCACTATCGCTAGCGAGGAAATCCTTCTCTTCCGTAGCGAGGACTGACATCCGACTTTGGTTCGACCTGTCAACATCATCTCGCCGCGGAAATCTATAGGATATGATGAGTGGAAGTACTCTGGCAACGAAATTCTACTCGCAGCTCCATGGGTCCAAGACCGTCCCCGTATTCGATTTCACGAGACAGCGACTTGAACTTCAGAATAGATTGCTGTGTCAATCGGCCGAACCGCATCTCGTTGAGCATATCAACAAAGTCTGCATAAGCTGAGCGCTGTATGACGGACACATCGTCAGTAAATGCTGACCTTGATCCTTTTGCCGAAAAACTTTGGTGAGATTCAATGTGTGTTTGATTACTTGATTCCACATCTCCGCCTCAAAAGCGAACCTCACTTGTGCCATCCCTTTGGTCACCGGAGGGAGCTGAAAGAAATCACCAGTGACAACGACCTGTCCATTTTCCATCAGGGTGAGGCATGGGAAGAAGACGATGCGAACCTGGATTCCGCCGAACGGGTCATTGGACTTGCGGAGAGCGCTAGCGATTTTCGCCAGCTTATCAAATAATTCACCATCTACCATGGAAACTGGGGGCTGTTACATTGTGGAACTGCTTCAAGCTCGGAGATATTCACCTTCATCAATGATGAGTGCCTTGGTGCGAGCCCAACGTGTGGCAGCCTTTTTATTCCTCCGGATTTTCGAAACAAGGTCATTAACAGTACCCTCCCCTATACCGATCCCTGCAAACGAGTGAATAGTCACACCTCCGATGTTGCACGCGGCAATGCCTGTGATATGTCGCTTAGTCCTACAGTTAGACATTTGGGTGCATTTGTATGTAGGTATACCTGTGGAGGCGGTGACTGCCACCGCATCGGGACTCTTCGCATATTTTTTCCGGAGGGTTTGTATAATCTCTCGCAAAAGAACAGACTTTCCGGTGCCTGTATGGTGAGACGTTATAGCGTATACGCGCATGAAGTTTCCTAAGATCATGCATACCAGCACTTCCTGTGTAGAATAGACTGTCTTTGAGTTCGACCAGTCGAAGAACGTGGGTTTGCTCTGGGCTAAGAAAGACGTGCGATGGCTGGGCCTGCGAGGTAGTGGCGGTCGTTGCGGAAGCGTCGGTGGATTTGGTCCTGACAATCGGTCCAGTGGTCGTAGGTATACGAGTGGTCGTGAAGTTGGATGAACTGGTATATACATCCTTTCCCCAACTGGGCGGTAGTATTCGTTTCTTCGCGGCCGGCTCATCAGCGGATGCCAGAAGGGGTCGCTTGCTGCCGTTGGCTATGTCTGTTGTGGTAACGTTGGCAAAATTCTGCAAGGGCATGGGGGAAAGACCGGTTTGCTCTCGCCCATCCAGACCAGCCTGGATGTCCTTTATGCGCTGCGCCCGGGCATCAAGTGGCTTTTGGGATGGCTCCGAGTCAGTCTTTGAACTCGTAGACCAGTCTCGCTTGACGGTTCGGAGCCCGGAAAGGGCGGTCTTGGAACCAGTCATTGTTACCAGTCGAGGGGCGTCAGCAGAGCAGGACCGAAGGACGAAAGTGGCGGCGACGCGATCTTAGTCCCTGACGCGATCACGTGAGATGATCTGAAATTTGATACTCTGTACGGAGTCAAATTGATTCGTTGTGTATGTAGGACAGAACAAAACCATGCAGGATTCCCTGAAAACATAAAATCTGCACTTCTCAACCGCCCATTTCCACGCCAGTCGGGCGAAGAAATGATGGTCAATGTTGGCTTTTCACCAGAACCGGTCCAGCGTGGAGACATCATACTGCGCTGTCCGGGCAGAAAGAAGCCATCGCAGAGCGATGGACACACAAGGTTTATATACTCATGAACCAAACATGCGCAAACACACGCCCCCTCCATCGCCACAGTCGCGTCTTTCGTTCTCCTTCATGTCTAGCCTGAAGACGGTTATTGACCGTCTCAAAAGTGAAAAGGTCAAGGAACGACAGGAAGGGATTACCTTACTTCGCTCCGCGTTTGCTCGCGAGGATGCCGTGTACAGCATCGAAGACAGTCGCGGTTGGTTGGTCCTCTATCAGGCCCTGTTCACAGCGGTCAAGATCGAAAAGGCTGACGTCGTCAAGAGGAGTACAAAGTCGGCAACAGCTAGTACAGCTGCACAGCGCAGGCTCACTGAGGCCACAGCTGCTGTACGCTGGCTTGTCGAGCGAAGTGTTCGCTGTCTCAGCAAGAAAACATTAACACCCCTCCTTGATCATCTTACTCAAATGCTCGTCCATCGCGGCCGATTGTTCACTCCTGTGGCCCTGGATTACCTCAAAACAATCAAAGTTTTGCTCGCCTGGACCCCTCACATGGACCATCTCAACGTGCATGTCTGGCTCAAGCTCGTGGAGATCACTTTCAATATTATCCTGGATGATCCCATAGAAGATGACCTTGTGGAGGCAAAAGACCAGGTAGCAAGCACCGTCCTCATCGATGATGCCATGTACCAAGGTGACACCTTGCCGTCCGAGGACGGTAGTCTTCCTCCTGCCAGCCCATTTACCGGGGCACGGAAGCGACCGCTGAGGGAACATAGCTCCACACCTGCTCCATGTTCAGCCACCGATAACCTCCTTGATCGCCGCGTACCCTGCCGTCTTGTGTCGCTCGAGCAGATTGAATGTGCATCTCTCTTGGCCCTCTTGTTCCGTCATCCCACTTCACCATTCTTGGCCGAGGTAGAGAGACCAGACCCCAATGATCCAGGCAGCTTCCCTAGGAACCGCGTTTTCGTTTCTATCACACCGTCACTGTTCCAGCGTATGAAACGTTTCTTGGAGCGTTACCCTACGGACACTTCTTTACACCACGACTACCTGCTTGCTCTGCAACCGTTCCTTTGCCAAGTGGCCCTTAACCGCAGAGAGGAGGTTGATGACTTCGCCTGCTGTGCTTGGGACGCGTTGGTGGGATTATGGGGCACCAAGAATAAGCGGATCAAGGAGAGCTTAGTGGGTGTCCTGAAGACTCTCTTCCCCTTCCTAACGGCAACCCGAGACGCTTCGGATCATGGCTGGGCAGATAGTGTTCAGAGGCTCTGGACCCTTCTCGTTGGCGAGGTGGATAGTCGATGGGGTATTGAACCTCTCTCGATCGATTCACTTAGATTGCAGGTGAGCGCCGATAGGGCCGACGAGCGGGGGATATTCGTCTCCCAGACTTTCCGGGCTGGGTGGAACTTCGACGCGAGCCAGGCGCTGGCATGGGCATTACTAGAATTGCAGGCTGATTGCGCTGAGAAAGTAATGCGTTTCTTACTCGCCAAGAAGACTGGCTGAACATGATACATACAGTTATTCGACCATTCCGAGTCCATACATATGGGATCCCCTGGGGGAAGTACCTTCAAAGGAAAGCGAACCAAACGGGAAGACCCTATATCAACGCTCCTCCATTCTTTACAAGCTATGTCCTCGATGAGTGTCAGGGTCTATCACCTGCAAATTCTACTTTTCTTCATCAGTCGACACTGGTACCGGCTCCATAACACCCTTCAAAACGACGTAATCGCCACCGTATTACAATTTGTGTCGGCGGATGAAGCGCTCATCCAGTCATGGGCCTTTCTTTGCCTAGCGTCTATAGCTCATTGTGATGGTATGCAACCGTCTTCATCTTCTCCTTCCGATGGCATCTCTATGGCGAATTCTTGTCTGCGCGGGCCTACCACCTGGGATCCAATATGGACACATGCCATGCGTCGCGCAAACGTTCCAGTAGTTTGCCGTGCAGCATGCCACGTTGCGTACACTCTTGTGGGTTATTCGAGGCTTCTTCTCACACCTCAGCGCGTCCTTGCGGAAATCGAGTCACTTGCGAAAGATCTGGATCTACAGGGGCCAAACTTTCCATATGATGCCGTTTGTCTGTTCCTCGCTCAGTGTTTGAGGGTAGCCAGTCAAGACGTCAGACTCTATCGCATGCAACTAGAGGAGAAGGTACTGAGCTGGCTCCTTGACAACTGGCGTGTGGGAACCTTGACGAAGGATGTTAGCGGCCGATCTCGCATGCCACCACATACTATCAGCGATTTTCTGGATCTTCTGGAGAGTGTATGTGGGTGTTCACGACGAAGTGATCCAGTTTGCCCCATAGTGCTTCCGGACTGTGATATTGTGAATGTCATGGAAGAGCATCATAAAACGAGGATCATCCGAGATTACGTCCTGCATGCAACTCTTCCTGGACTCGCTCGGGATGGAAGCCTGTTGAAGAATTCAAGTACTTTCCTGGAGAGGTCGTCGCAGACAAGAGTAGATCAAGAGCTCTTAGCCCCTAGAGGTCGCGAGAGGAGGGTTTCGGGATTTTTAATCAAGACTATGGAGGCCCTGGTATCTGAATGGGAGATGGTGAGAGATACCAAAACACACCCCACAGCTGAGAACGTCCGACAGTCCTTCGATGCGGCCATCACCGCCCTTATGTTCGAGTCCGTTCTTTCACTAAACGGAACACATAGCAATAGGCGAGTAATCCAATCGGCTGGAAAAGTGGTTGCCCTTCTTGCTCCTTTCATAACGGATACCAAGTGGACACCAGAGGAAAGACTCTTGATACTAAAGGCTCTGGAGCCCCTGGTTATCAATGCGGATCCGGGTGATGAATGGCCCGCGTTGATTGGACCTGGTCCGGGGTCTGGGATCAAAGCTCATATTCTTCGTGACGTTCAAATGCGTGTCCCGAGTGATGTTAGTCCTCACAGCCTGCGTCGGTCTCTGCAAATTCTACTCTGGGGGAATGCGGATGTACGTACTTCTTTCTTTTCTTTATTTGTAGGACTTTCTTATGTCGCGTTACCTTCAGGTTCAAAACGTTTTTGACACAGTTGCAAAGAAGCTCAGACAACTGTTGAGCACCCTAACCGATCAATCAACCGACGACCAGGGTTCCGCTGTGACAGAAAGTGACGGATTTGGTCCTATCAGAACCACTCAAAGTATCACACCACAGGAAGAACGTGCATCGCCAGTGTCTTTTATTACACGCAGCTTAGCAGAAACATGTATCGTCTTCCTCGCCTCCATCCCTGTTTTGCAATGTCCAACCGAGCAAATGCCACGTGACAAGGAACTTATCAAATTGGTGGTGGAGTGTCCCGAGGAAAAGCTTCTGCTACTTGGGCCTCCACTTCTAGCCGTCGTGCGTAGGAGACTCCTCAACCTCAGTCTCGATGTCCTGGATAACTTACTAGTCAAATGTGCCGATCTCCTCCGGAGGTACTCTCACGCTATCAACGATCAATTCCACTTTCTAGTCGTCGATTTGCTGAGGTCATCTCTGCATACCTGGATGGAAAAAGAAGTCGTCACGTCCACTATTGGCGAACACGTCCAGATCCTGTGTGGATGGATATCTAACATGATGGAGGCCACAGAGACCAAGAAGAAGACGACTTTTTGGAAGATACGTGACCTAGTCGCCCGCTTTTTGGCAGGATACCTCGACAAAGATCCTTCGCAGACATTCTGGCCAACCGAATACCACGATGTTGAAATTAAACGCCCCCTAAGCACCTTGTTAGCGCTAAATCTCGACGAGGATGTTCGCGTTCGTTTCCGTGCTGCGGCTCTGAGCGCGGGTTTGTTTGCTATCGAACACGAAGAATTTATTCGTGAATATGACAGCCTGGACGGGCTTTATCAGCTAGTTCGCGATTCATTACCCAAGGATCTCGCACAGTACGGCTCTCTTATCGTAGCCATCGCTGATTTAACCGGGGTTGCCAGGTATGAGTGCATGCTTACCAGGACCCTCTGTCTGGGGAATATTATGATTGCCAGCTCGTATGTAAGACGAGGTCCTTACTGGCACCTTCTCGAAGCAGCCTTTCATAGCCCGTTGTATTCCCGCCATATCCAGGCAGTGCTGCATGGAGTTTCCGAACGTCTCGGACTTTCCATGCCTAGTGAACTTTTCGAGGCCTACGCTTCCCAAATTGCGTTGTCGATTCGACAGAATTTCCTCGATATCCTACGACTTCCGCCGAATCTGCTTGGTTATGCGAATAGAAGAGAATGCGCAGAGGCGGCATTCCGCTTATTTGCACCCTCAAACCTGATGGAGGGCGGGGGGAACCAAGAATCAATTGCGCACGGTCAACAATTATTTGTTAGCCACTGTTCCGCTACCCAGAAGACTATCGCAGACGGCCTTCGGATCTGCATCGGAGACCTCATTGGGCTGCAGCTCGTTTCACTTATTGATACAGTACACATTAACGACTCCACACTTGTGAGTCGCCTCGAAGAACTTTTCCGGTCCAAGGGCATCGATCTTCAGCCCCTTGGAGGTTTTATGCAATGCATACAACAAAACGCAGCAAGCATTACGGCTTCTGTCATTCGCTCTCTTGGCGACCAGGACTTTTCAGATGATGGTGCCATTGTTGAGGGTCTGCGCGCGCATGGCCTGTGGGAGGCTTCTCAGACATTCATCTCGTTGAATAAATATCGCCGCCTAAACGACTTCAGATCTCATCCCCCGAACCTACCTCGTTTCGGCACCAAGGCTATCTTGCGGTCTTTGCAATGGTGCACTTCAGTGGTGGTCCCTGAACGTGTCACTGCTATCTCGTACCACGTCCTCCATCAGGTCTTCGCAGAGCTATACTCTACACCATTTGTCAATGAGCAACTTCGCTTGCTGAACGGAATCAGTCTTTTGGTAGCTGTTCTCCGTGACAAATTCAAGAATCCCACTTTACTCCACACCTTCATCCAAAAGTCATGTTCGTTACTGGCTCAAACGGACCTCACCCGAGCTGCACAATCATACCTTGAGTGGGGTTTCTCCGTCTATCAAACGGAAGCCCAACTTGATCAACGCTTTCCTGACATCTTGATCCGCGTTTGCGCTCTGCTGGACGATGAACATTCTACTTCGGTTGTATCCAGTGCAGCGAAACGGGATCGAAAACTCTCACTATGGGTCGACGAGCAGGCACTTATACTTTGTACGAATCCGAGAATCAAAGCGCAAGTTTTGAAAGCACTACCGGCGTGGTCTCACCAGCCCTCACCAGCCCTCCACTCTGTTGTTGCAGATATTACTGCCGACAACCTGTCTGCCACTCTAAGTGATCATCGTATAGCCTCAAACAAATTCAGGCTCGTACGAAAATTACTTGAGTTGACCGAGAAACATGCATACAGGAAGTCACAATTTGGCATGACTGATTTCTGGCGTCTCAAGGATTGCATCCCCCCAACGGCCTATCTGCACCTGGGCGATATTGATGCATTTGCTTTTCTTCTTGTCGCCAACACCGGTAATATTTATGGATTTGGAAGTGAACACCCCTTCCCTCAGACGTTGCGTGCTATGCACCGAGGTGGTCTCCGTTACCAGGAAGAGGTACAGGCTAACCCTTCGCCTCACCGATCTGTCCTACAGACTCTACTCGCCATGCTGGACGAGATTAGTCCTTCGGAGGTTTATCTTGTCTATCTTACTCTGAAATCGCTCATTTCTGCATCGTCTGAGGAGATTCTAGCTTTCCACCTCTGGTCTGCAGAACATCTAGCGCCACTCGAATTCTTCCAACAGTTCCCGGTGGCACTGTTGAATCGTCCCATACGCAGCATCAATGGGCTGGACACCACCTCACACCCGCCAACTGATTTTGCTCAGTGGATCTGCTCACTTTCCACGCTCCTGAGTGATATTTTGAACTCCACCGACAAGTTCTATGCTCAACTCACTCCCCTCATTGCGAAGAATGTCCAGTTTGCGGAAGAAATTCTCCCCGTCCTCGTTCACACCTTGCTTTCTAGGGAGATCTCGCAAGATGTGTCCTCGGTTACATCCGCAAGAAAGAATCTTTCCGTCTACTTCACTGCTGTACTCACTGCCGAGAACCCCAGTCGCTCTTGTATGCGTGCAATAGTCGACGTCATTCTTCATCTGCGTAGCTTCCGTCCTATCAACTCCAACGACTGGCTAGCTTACGACAAATGGTTGGATGTTGACTTTCGCCTCTTAGCAAAAAGTGCAGTCGGTTGTGGATCATACACCACCGCCCTACTGTTTCTAGAACTTGCATTTGAATATGGGAAACTCGACAAGGAATCTCCTGATGGCACCGAGCATCTACTATTCGAGATATATGGGCATATCGACGAGCCTGATGGCTTTTATGGAATCGAGACCGCTGACCTTCACCATTTCTTGATTAAACGTTTCCACCACGAGCGCCAATGGGACAAAGCGTTTCGTTTTCATGGTGCAGCAATCGAGGCCGGTAGCCGCGAATCAGCTGATGCAGACGGTCTCCTTCAATCCTTCCATGCATTCGGTTTCGACAGCCTTGCAATTAGCACTCTCCAGGACTCACAGAAAGGGTTTCAAACGGACGAAGCTTCTTCGACTATGTCTTATCATCTAGGGTGGCGCACAGAAACTTGGGATTTGCCCGATACTAGTGATTCTTGGCAGGATTCTAACATCACCCTCTACCGTGCTCTCCGTTCCATTCACCGTGAAAGGGAACCGTATGTGGTCGATACTACCATCCGATCTGCCTTATGTGATGCCATGGAACGCCTACGAACTCTTGGAAACGAAGACATCACGGAGATCCGTGAGGTAGCGAGGAATATAATGTCTCTCATTCAAGTCGCGCAATGGAGACGGGGGTTCATCCAAAATTACCTTGACTATAAATCTCCCAACATCCGGTTGATTTCGCAGCTTATTGACATCGATACCGAGTTTGAGTGGGTGTTTAATGTCGAGTAGTTTCACGTGCTCACAGCCAGGTTCAGGTTCAGCGACCTTGAACGAATATTAGCAACCAGACTATCCTTGATTCGCTCTGCCCGGCGAAAGGAAGAACGCGAACGGATAGGGAACATGATCACACCGTTTAACAATAGTTTGTTAGAACTCGAGAAACGCTGTCTTGTCCGTCTTTCTGTCGCCGCACGAGAATCGAACCAACTTCAAGTGGCGCTCAACTCCATTGTAAAGGCTCGACATCTTGAGGGCACTTCTACTCATGAAGTGTCACAAGAGTTTGCACGCGTTCTTTGGCTTCAAAACGAGCAAAAATTGGCTGTTCGGTTCTTGAAGGATCTTCTGTTCCAACAGAACCAGACCACTTCAACTAAACCTAAGCTAGTCATCGAACGAGCACTCTCTATGACGAATTTGGTAGGTGCTCCATCATGCTCGTGACATCACAGGCGTTCTTAATAATTATGACAATACGACAGGGATCTTGGATTTCGGAAGCATGTTTGGAGAAGCCAATGGACATCAAGCAAAAATACTTCGATGTAGCGACAGCACTGGCTGCAGAGGTGGAAAGACAAACCAATGGTCGTGGAAATGCATGTGCCAGTGTTTTCCACGAGTGTGCACTCTTTGCCGAACATCAATACCATGTCATCATCAAGTCACCAGACGCTATGCGGTGGAAGTCATATGTGGATCGCAAGAGTCAAGAAATCAAGCAACGAGAAAACCAACTTCGTCGAACTCAGCCGGGCTCAAACGAGTACTACGACCTCTTTCAGGACCAGAAGAAGGCAAAGACCGTTTTAGCTGAGGATGAAGAAGCTTACAGGCAACACAATGGAGCGCTGGTCACGTTCCTTGACCTTGCCATTGACATGTACTCGCGATCCCTCGCTGCCTCGGATATCTTTGACGACAATGTTCCCACCCGTTTTTGTTCTCTATGGTTCGCC
Source organism: Boletellus aff. lepidospora (assembly GCA_038094175.1). Classification (NCBI taxonomy): domain Eukaryota; kingdom Fungi; phylum Basidiomycota; class Agaricomycetes; order Boletales; family Boletaceae; genus Boletellus; species Boletellus aff. lepidospora. The sequence goes on from JBBPTT010000006.1 coordinate 56,806, forward strand.
AACTTTGAGGACCGAAGGCTGCAAGACACATTGAAGACAGCAGTTGCCCGGATACCATCGAGGAAATTTGTTTTCCTTTCTCATCAACTTTCTGCCCGTATATCGCAATCCTCACAAGGGGAATTGTCAGTCAGCCAACAAATTCTTCAAGGACTTGTCATCCAAATGTGTCAAGAACACCCATTCCATAGCCTGTACCAAGTGTACTGCATACGACCCGAGCGAACCGAGCAGTCCTCAAGCAGAAGACTATCGAGTCGCCACGAGCCAACGTTGTCGCAAGCTCAACTCGAACGTTTCAATGCTGCATCTGATATTTTTGGCCGACTGCTAAGCGATCCTCGGTATTCCACTCGTGTCAAAGCGATCGAACAGGTGTGTGATGCATCTATCGAGTGGGCCAAGTACCCTGTCAAGGACAATCGTGCGATCAAGAAAGTCAAGGGCCCGCTACATATACCGGATAACCTAATGATTCGACGGCTCCGCGAGGTTCAGGTACCGGTCGTTACGTCCCATCCGGCTATTGACGCTACCTTGAAATACGACCGTTGCGTTTGGATCAGCCACTATGACACCACCTTTACGATTCCAGGAGGGCAAAGCGCTCCAAAGCTTAGCACCTGTTATGGTTCCGACGGTGAAAAATACAAGCAGTTGGTGAGCATCGGGCAGCGCAAATTGTGTTGCAAGGAAACTAATTCTGTCCCAAGTTCAAAGGCGGAAATGATGACCTACGACAAGATGCTGTCATGGAACAGGTCTTTGACTTGGTTAACGCCGTTCTCGGATGTGACAGGGAAACCAAAAAACGCGACCTGAAAGTCCGCGGATACACGGTTTTGCCTCTGGCAGCTCAAGCTGGAGTTCTGGAATTTGTCGGTAACACAACCCCACTTCATTCATGGCTAGGGATGGCCCATCCAAGGCGAGTAAATGCGAGAGATCTCTGTCGATTAGATTGACATCCTTCGTCCCCAAGATACCGCCCCAGTGATCCCAAGCATAACGACATTCTGATAAGTCTGAAACAAGCACGGGATCGGCATCGAGGCAGGGTAGATGCAATGGTTGCACATTTTAAAGACATCTGCGCCAGGACAGCGCCCGTCATGAGACATTATTTCACCGAGAAACACAAGTCTCCCATCGCATGGTTTGCAATGCGGTTAAACTACATACGGAGCGTTGCGACCACATCGATCGTGGGCCACGTTTTAGGTCTGGGTGATCGGCACGTATCCAACATTCTGGTGGACAATGGGACGGGGGAGGTAGTGCACATCGATCTAGGGATCGCCTTTGACCAAGTAAGCAGGTAACCTGGCACGCCCACACGAATACCTCATACCTGTTTTCCTAGGGAAAGCGGTTGGCAGTCCCAGAACGAGTCCCGTTCCGGATGACGCGCGACATGGTCGACGGAATGGGTTACGCGGGTACTCAAGGCGTCTTTCAGCGATGCGCAGAAGAAACCCTGCGCGTTCTTCGAGGGCGGTCCGACGTCATCATGACCGTGCTCGAGGTCTTCAAACACGATCCGCTTCATTCTTGGTTCGTCCCTCTCTCTCTCATCTCTTTTTTTTTTCTTGTCTGGCTTGGTCCCTGAAAGGCTCACCGTGATCCCCGCAGGACGGCGAGCGAACTCAAGCTAAAAAAGATCCAAGACAGCACCAACGAGCCGGCTGGACGCGTCGTGGACAGTTCGCGATTTGGAGCGGGTCAAGATCCCGGAGCGAGCCCGCGTGTCAACGAAGCAGCAGACCGTGCACTCAACTCTGTGGCTCGCAAATTGGATAAGTCACTCAGCGTTGAGTACACGGTCAACGAGCTCATTTCGGAGGCGACGGATATTGTCAACCTAGCGACGATCTTTCACGGTACGTTGAGAAGCGCAGAATCTCCTTCTTTCCCCCGCACTAGCCCTGATTGAACGACGCGTTCTATTAGGTTGGAGCCCCGATTATTAGAATAGAGGATGATCAGTAGCCATGATGCACTGTTACGACAATCACTTCCCGGGCCGACGTGTACCGTCCGAATCATTTGCTAATTTCTACGCGTAAGTAACAGAGAATACATCCGTATCGATCTGGTTGCACGTCAAACATGATTCGCTGTGCGCATTCCGAGACTAGTCTATCATCAGAAAGGGCGAGGTAGAAGCCAGCATATAAAGGTATTACAAAGTCGAGGATATAAAAGAGAACCCCCCGGTGGGAGGAGAGGGGACAAACATAATTCCAGAAACATCTCAGGGTACTCTGAGGTGGGTGTTTCGGGTAAGAGAATGAAACGAATGCAGCGTATCAGAGTGTGAGGTAGATGCAAGATTTTAGAGACGATTGAGAGTGTAAAACACCACAAGGCAGATGTCATACCGTCCGTACCGGGCTAATGATCGGAAACGAACCACTGTGGTCTACATTGCGGACCTTGGCTACTTGGATTTTGCGATTTCACGAGCCGCTTTAATCAGCGGAGACAACGTGCGGAGGGGCTCACAGAGTTTGAAAAAGGGATGCTGAGACGAGTTGAGCATGACTTGGTATGGGTGTCTGGTAGCCAAACTCACATCCAATAACTGCGATGCCGTAGGTCGCTTTTCGGCATCAACTTCTAGTGTTTTCGCCAAATAATCACTGAATACCGGAGATAATGCCTCTGGGTTGGCGATGGTAGGGGTACCATTCGTTGCAATTAGGTACAACGCCTTCAGTGGGTTCTGGTTGAGATACGGAGGTTCACCCTCGATCATCTCTGGAAATGGAATGAGAGCAAACAATGGGGTCGGTCGCCAAGCTTGCCTATAGCCATGATTCCGAGACTCCATATATCCACTTTTGGACCATACTCCTTGCGAGTGACGACTTCTGGCGCCATCCAGTACGGAGTGCCGACCATAGTCGTGCGTTTTGAGTTGTTAGGATCCGATATTTGGGCGCAAAAGCCAAAGTCGGCTAGATAAAGTGTAGGAGTCAGGTGCGGTGGCCCAAACCCATCAGGTGCCGTTACGCACTCAGTTTGATGTCACCATTCATGCTGAGTAAAACATTATCGCTCTTGATATCGCGATGGATGACGCCATGTCTGTGCAAGTGTTCAAGACCTTGTGCTGTTTCCCTGGATACAGCTGCTATCTGTCCTTCCGTCATCAAATTAGCCGTGACGACGTCGGTGAGCGAGCCTCCTTCCATGTACTCCATGACGACCCAGAGGTCGTTCTTGTGCAGGAACGAATCGATGTAATTGACGATATTGGGATGCCGAGAAGCGCGCATGACGAGAATCTCGTTGATGATCAAATCTTTCTTGGGTTGCTTGTCAAGATCCATTTGCTTAATCGCCACGGACAGGTTCGTTCCGACTTGATAGGCAGTATAGACACCCCCGGAAGCTCTGCGATGACAAATCGTCGAAAGGTGGTAGGAAATAAGAGGCAGAGGACTCACCCCTGGCCAATCTTGACCAAGTTTCGGTAGAGCTTGGTAGGGTCGGCATCGGTGCATATTTGTTGCAACCGCCGTATGATGTCGTCTGAACTCTCCTTGTCCTTTTCCTTTTTCTCCCTTCGTCGTGGAGTAGCGACACCAGCCGTCTTGGCCAAACTGGCAGCGGCGGGGCTACTCGGCTGCTGGGCAAGCTGGGCCACCCTCGGGTCCTTGTCCCTTGCAGTGGACGCGCCTTTAACTGGGGTATCAGATCGGGAAAAGCGTTTAGAAGGCGGCGTTGGCGCACCAGATTGGGGAGGGGTTTGGGTGGCGCCAACACTCGGGGGCCGTCTCGACCTGGTGGTAGTATTTGCACGACCGAGATCCTGGGGCTTACTTGTGCGGACCGGAGTGCGCTGTGAGGTGGAGCGGTCGAGGGAAGGCAGCACGGTGGTAGGAGGTGCAGGGGCAGGGCGGTAAGAGCTCGGAGAGGGGGCGGAAGGAGTTGAAGGGGAGGGGGCGATGGGAGAGGGGGCTGGTTTCTTGGGGGGTGGGGGAGCGGGACGCTATGAAAGGGATGATGGGCAAAGGGAGGACGATGGAGAGGATCGAGGAACGCACCGATGTCTGAGGACCAGGATCGGCAGGGGCCTTTTGGGACGCGAGGTACGGGGTGGTCTCTACTGCGCCCATCTTGTCCCACACGTCACCGTGGCCCTCTTGATAGAATTTGACAATGTCCATGACGGCCTGGGGGTTCTTTTCCTGCTCCGATCTGGAGATGCCGCTCTCCTGCAACAACTGCTGCCACTCTTTGGGGAGGCCGGTGAATTCGCCGGTGGAAGAATTGAAGCCGACATGGGTGAGATGCACGGGATCGTAGGGTGTGCTGATCTCTGGGCGCTTCGAGGTGTTGAGGAAGTCAGACATGAAACCCAACATGCCCTTTTTCGATTTGGTGACGGTGCCGCTGCGGAGCCTGGTACCAATGGAAGGAGGGGGGATATCGGTGGAGGAGAGAGGGGGGAGCGAGTCCTCGGCTCCAAGCGAGAGATCGAACGAGGGGGATGGGGCGGCGGGGACGGAGAGGCGCCTGGCAGCGGGGGTGGAGGAGGGAGGGATGATGTCGTTGAGGGTAGCGGTGTTGGCGCGGGAGGGGCGGGGAGGCGGGGAGGCCATCGGGCTGGACGGCGAGGAGGAACTTGGTGCTGCAAACGGGTCGTGGTCGACACGAGTGGAGGGTGGCGCTGACGAGAGACTGTGCTTACGTGCACGAGGCGGGGACTTCTGGAGGGATGCGCGCACTCTGTCAGAGGGTGTCTTTGACCTGAAGGACGGGGGCGGTGGGGGGGCCTGCCTCGTCGGGTGGAACGCAGCGGGGTCGTGGTAGTTGGCAGCTGCGGCGGCGGTGACGGCGCTCAGATTGGCGTCTCTGAGGAGGTCAGAGTACTCCTGGATGGACTCGCGAGACGGGCGATGGTACTCGATCGTGATTTTCGACTGTCGCTTGGAGGGCTGGTGATGGTGCAACGGCCTCGGGTTGATGGCGGACATGGTCGCGGTGCAGCTGCACGACGCATCGACGCCCAGGCTATTATTTATCACCCAGCCCCCGCGTGGTTACTGTCGCGAGGCTGACTCTACGCTCGTCACTACTACTGCCCCCTGCTGGAACACGTCCTCCTCGTCCCCGAGCACCCCCCCCCGCCAGCCCGACCACGACCCCCCGCGCTGCCCCACGCATGGACGCAGGCAAGAGACCGCATCACCCCCGAGCCCGTCGGGCCAGGCTGGCTGCTGCCACCGCTGCCGTGTGTGGTGCCGCACAAGTCCGCCCGTCTCGCCGCTCCTCGGACCAGGCTCGGCTGGCTTAGGGATAAGCGCAGGTCCGATGCCGCCGTCCGCGATGGACCTGTGCCGCGCCCTTTGCCGATCCCAGCCACGTTGGCCCCGATGCCCCGATTCGGCAGGCCTCCCGAACCTCGACTGCCGGCATCCCGAACATGCCGTGGGCGGCCCAAGGGTGCTGGCCGATCTCACCGGCCCGCGTGCATCCTCCTCGGAACCACCTCCGCAGCCGTTGCCGTCCTCTTCCGTGACACGTCCACCACGCTTGCTGCGATTCACCACCCACGTCGCGCGCGTTTCTGCGAGCCACGATGGCTTTTTAACTTTCCGCTTCCGGAAATGAGGCCTTTGAACTTTTTGATTGCGATGGACACACTAGCCGATAGCTCCATCCAGCAGGTCTGCTCGTGCATGCAAGTCCAAGGAAGCCGTTGAGATGGGCAGGGCTGTCCTCCCAGGGTTTGCCCAGTGGAAAACAGGGACCTCGGCTATGGAGATGCTGAGCGCATGCGGCTTGTCACTGCACTCGAGGGGGAGGTCACCGAACTGTATGATGGGCACATGACGGCAATGCGGTGGTTGATCTGTGTCGAAAGGAGCAAACGGCTGACGGCCCCTTGCAATGTCGCGCGTATTACGGTAATGATTGAGTAGGGCTCGCTTGGCGTGTCTGACGGCCACCACTCGGAGCGAGGGTGCCAAATGAGCTACTTGCGTGTGCTCTCGTCGCGGCTGCTGGTATGCGCCCGGTTTGCACTGTGCCACCGCCGATACGATCTCATTCCATGGCAGCCCCGTCCTAGATACATGTCCATGGCGCCAGACACGTCCCCTCAGCCCAAGCGACCGTCCGTCGAGGTACCAAGCTCATCATTGCCCCCCAAACGCGCCAGACTAGAGCAAGCGTCCCTTGACAGAGACGGCCCCCTACTACCCGAACCCAGCAGCCGCGAGAACCATCCCGGACGGCGAGACCCAGCAGGATGGCCAAAGTCCCGGAGAGCCAAAGAAAAACAACCCAAAAATGTTGGTCGGCGTCGTGAACCCCGCCAGTCCTCACCCTCGGAGACATCCAAGAGCGGAGACCAGCAAGGACCGAAACCGCCTAGGCTGCCGAAACGCATGACGGCGTTGCTCCTCGGATTTTGTGGCACCGGATGTAGCGGCATGCAAATGTGCGTATGGGATCCTTCGCGTCTCCTCAGCCCGGATACGTGTCGCTGAGGTCTTGCGTGTCCCTCCAAGTCAACCAAATGTCAGGACGATCGAGGGCGTCCTCTTTGACGCGCTGGTCCGTGCTGGAGCCGTGTCCAGGGATAATGCCGACGACCCCACCAAAGTGCTTCAGCGTCCATGCCCATCGGCCTTCGACTAAGCGCGATTCACAGGTCAATCTCGGGAGAGCCGCTCGAACAGACGCAGGCGTCCACGCCGCAGGCAACGTCGTCTCCATGAAGCTGATCCTCGACATTCCGGGCGTCACGGACTGGATATCTCGTGTCAACGAGGAGCTCCCTCCAGATATACGTGTGTGGGGTAAAGTGAGTGTTGCCTCGCGCGTCGCGTTCGGTAGTAACGCCGGCCACAAAAAAAAAGGTTCGCGTCCAGGGCGGGTTTAACGCACGACTGTACGAAGCTTGTTGTTCTCGTGCCTTCTCCACGCCGGATTCATTCATCTCAACAGATCATGCGATAGCCGCAAGTATACATATTTCTTCCCTTCCTATCTATTAATTCCACCCAAACCCACTTCCGCGTTTGCACGCGGCCAACATGCCGCGACCACCTCATGCGGTTCGTCTAGTGACATCCCATGCCACCCTTTCTGGGATTTCCCGGGTGCTGATTCGTCCAGCCCGGAGGAAGATCTTGTCCGGAAGAGACAATGGAGAGTCAGCGCAAAAGCCCTCGACGACCTGCGGGCCACGGCAAAAAATTTTGAAGGCACCCACAACTTTCACAATTTCACCGTCGGTCGTGACTTTTCGGACCGTAGTAACCAACGCAACATGATAAAGATCCACGTGAGACCCTTTCTCGTGGTTGCCGTGTTTTGTTCGACCGGTTTCGAAAGGTTGCGGATCCCGCGGTTTACGGTGACACGGAGTGGGTCAGCGTGCTCTTTCACGGACAGAGTTTTATGTTACACCAGGTGCGTTCTCTGTCTGACCCGCGAATCTTCACGACCATGTGTTCAAAACATGACCTAGATCGTGAGTTTGGCCGTCCCCGTCGTGATCATACGCTAAACACAAGTTGGAATCAGCGCAAGATGATGTCCGCCCTGGTCCTATCCTGTCGGACCGGGACACCCGCTGAGATAATCGATGAAGTAAGGTCTCACCCTCCGGCGCGTCCGGTTCACTCACCGTTTTCAAGCTCTACGGCCCTCGGATGGTCCTCGTACCCAAAATGCCCGCGTTGGGGTTGCTTCTCGAGCACCCCATCTTCGATTCCTACAACCAAAAGGTGACAAGGGCCAACGAACGGGAAAAGTACGACGAATCCCACGTCGACTTTCGTCCGCCGATCGACTTTGGGCAATACCGAGGGACAATCGATGCGTTCAAGCAAAAGTTTATTTATGAAGACATGCGTACGACAGAGGATCGGTACGGAATGTATGCGCGCTTTCTTTGGGGCAGTAACGCGGTACGATCGATTGATGAGACGTGCAGATTCGATGCATGGATTCGACATGTGGACAATTACGAAGGCAACGATTTGTCGTACTTGAACCCGAGGGGCATCATTCCGGCTGCCGCGGTCATCAAGAAAGACGTCAAGAAAAGACTCGCGCCTTTCAGGGAGAGCAAGCGGTTTGATGCCACCAACATCAAAGAACTCAAGGACGCTCCACCGCCGGAAGAGGAAAGCGATTCAGAGGAAAGTATTGGCAGACCGGCCCTAGAAGACATGGAAGGATGACCGCGTTGGCACCGAACGTCAGGGGAAATTGATGTGGGCTGGAATTCGACGCCAAGCTAGACTATTTTGATACATGGTGGACTACTGTCACGACTGGAACTTGCGCATCGTCTGAATTTCATCCAACAAAGCTTGCAACCGGTCGTCGTCGATTTTGACTAGGCTGTCGGGAATATGAGCGACGTTTGGGATTCGGCACAGGCTGTCCGTGCACGGGCGGGGGAAAGAAGAAAAAAAAAGCATACCTCGGTACGACGCTCTTGGCCTCTTCCGCGGTCGCCGGGCACAAGTTGGCGATCTGGGCCGTCTCGAACTGCGTCAGACCTGGCTCGCGACGCAACGTTCTAGCTCACGTCAGTCAACGTCAACACGAGCGCGAGAATAAGACGAGATAAACAAAAATAAACTCCGCGTACTCTCGAACAGCGCTGGCCGAATCCGTCGTGCTGAACTTTGCAAACGTCTTCACGTACTCGAGCGTCTTGTTGTAAACGCTATCGCCGGTAAATAGGGGGAAAAATGGGTGGACTCGAGAACGTACGCAGTGTCGGGCGCATCCTTGTCCCTGTTCTCGAGCAGATACTTGACCTCGGAGATGAGCAGACAACCGGCGTTATTGAATTCTTGTGGAGGGGGTGTGACGGGCTCTTAAGCAGATGCAGCAGCGTACATACCAGTTCCGAGCTTCAAGGCGGATGCATCTTCTTCCTCTGCGTGTGTTCTGTGACGCAAGCGCGTGGTCATAGTCCGATGCGCTGCGTAGTAGCTGCGAGCGTTTGTTTGGCAAAGGCCTTGGAAACAAACACCACATCTCAAAGCGGATTATTACATGTTTACAAACATTTATGCTATATATCTAGTTGTAAGACAGTTCATCCCCGCGTGCTACAAGCCACAAAATTAACAGCACTAAAATGTTGACCCAGCGTGAGACCACAACTGCCTGCACGTCACCCAGGGCATTTCAATGTTGTGCAGACACGGTACAATGTCCGAATACTTACCCCAAGCCTACCCGGTGGCCAATGCCACGGCAGCAGGGCCATTAGTTGTGTTCATCGAACCTCCACCGTCGTTGTCCTCGACCCCAAGTAAGGCAACCTTGTCAGCCAGGATTGCGTTGGCGACAACCTCCCCGCGCAATCTTTCCATGTCCTTGTCAATTCTGTCTTGCTGCGTTGGGCTGCGACTCGGCGTCACACTAGCCCTCCAGGCGACTTTAGGGCCCGAATTTTCATTGCCCCCTTTCGCAGATGAGCGCTCGAGGGCACTGTCCGCTTCATCCACTTTACCGGCCGAGTTGATTCCTATAATACCCACAACGGGACTAGAATAGTTCACAAGAGCGTTGCCTGATGTGTTATTTCCTGGTACGAGTATAGAGCGAGTGGACGATGAGTTGTTCCACACTCCCACGACCGGTATGCGTTTTTCGGTCGCAGCGTTCACTGTGAGGGGCGGGAAGTCTGTCGATTGAAGCGGGGGCGGAACCTGTTGCGCTCGCTGTCCATTGCTACGGGCCGGTGACATGTTTCGGGGGTTTGTGGAATGTTCATGGTGCCGGTGGGTGGAATGCAAAGTGGGCTGAGGTTTAAGACCAACAGCCCAATCAGGCCTAGGGGGGAGAGGGTGTTGTGACGATGCTGACGTGTAAGTTCTTCGCGAGGATGACGTAGAGGATGACTAGAAAAATTAGGCCACGTTAGCCGATTTACTACGTTGGTTGGGAATATAAAGGTGTGATAAGACCGTAAGAGTCAACTCACGCTGGAAGACGACGCCTCCTCGCTAGCTGGCGTCCTGGTGCCAGTACTTCCATTTCCGTTCCCGGGATGCCTTCTTACCGCCGAGCTTAAACGTGGTCCTACGATTTCGCCACCTGGCCTGTTAGAGTTACCGTTCACCCCAAATCCACCCATACCTATCCCAGGGCCGTAACTCCACGCGCTCCGAGCAGGGGGCGCGCCTCTAGGCTTAGGTCCCAGCGTGGGAGACTGTTGACCGATGATTCCAGGGTACGGGCGGCCGGCAGCATATGGGTCGTGTGCCCCATTGAATTCGGGAGAGTAGTGTGCTTGGTTCGGAGCTGGAGGAGGGGACTGTTGCATCGGATGCATCGGAGGGGAAGGGTAATAAGGTGCCATAGGGTAGGGTCCATACGATGGGACAGGGGTCGTGTAAGTTGAGTACTGGGAAGCAGGAGGAGCGACAGGAGGACTCGGCGCGGGTAGAGGACGGTGTTGGACAAGAGGATGAGTAGAGGGTGGCGAATGCCATGAATAAGGAATATAAACTCCTTGTTGTTGGGGTGGTGGTTGAGGTGGGTAAGCGTCAGGCTGATTGGAAGGATTGCCATCCGCGTTCTGGAGAGAGGCTTGAGGAGGGTAAGGGTATGCTGTATAGTAATGGTAGGGATGAATGTAATTCGGCGCAGGAGCTGGTTGCGGGTATGCATACGCATATGGGTTACCATAGCCAGAAACCTGGACGGGGGTTTGTGATAGATCGTAAGCCACTGCAGCCGCCGAGGGTTCGTACAACGTAGGGTATTTAAAAGATGGAGAAGGAGCTCTTGAGCCCCGAGAGCTATTTGATCCATTAAAACTTTGTCCGGCCGAGCGGAGACTCCTTGACGATGAGCCATTCGAGCGGCGCCCGTCCTTCTTGTCTCGTACGACCGGCCCCGACCATTCGCTCTCCGTTGTCGGAGAGCTTACCGAGTCGTCCATATCGCCAGTACTGCTAGTTTCGCCTGCACTTGTTACCGAACCTGACGTGAGACTAACAGTGGATGAGCTGGCGCTCATGTCTTTTTCCTTTCCTCTTTCCTTCTCGTCGAAGTCCATGAATATCCTGGAACGGGCCTCGTTATAAGCAGCTTCGCGCTCGGCGATCGTCTTGTGCTTTTTGCTGCTCCCAGTAGCATTACTCCTCCCACCAAGACTTCCAGCCTCGGATGGTTCGGGGTCCGAGAGCTCTGCATCTTCGCCAGCCACAGAACCAGCTTGAGAATGGGGTTTGGGGCGTTGGCGATCAACGAGAGATCGACGCATGATCTTGAACGTGGGCTGTGTGGGTGATTGAGCGGGAACAAGCTCTGCAATTCGGCGGGCAGGTCTAAGGACAGGTTGCGTTGGTGGACTACCAAGGCACGCTGAGCGTCACTCACATTCTGCTTTCCGGACTGAGCAATACACTGATGAGCTTGGTAACAGTGTCGGTTTCTGGGACCAACTTGTAGTAGGTGGAGCATCTGTGGACAAGAAGTCTTTGATAGGAAGTATTTGGCATTAGATCAATGCGAGGCCTGCGGAAATAGTGTCGTCAGCGGAGACATTGAGAAGAGCTAGACATCGGAGGCGTTGTAAACGAGAGAAAAAAAGTAAAAAGGGACGCCTCACAGTGCTGGAGACGTAGCTGCGGTGCAAAGCTAAAAAGGAGGAAAAACTGACCTGTGATCGTTGATTAAACTCTCCATCTGCTCGCCGAGCTTGAGGACGTATATTCTATCTTTACTTTTGAGAGCCTCGACGATCTGAGGATCGACATCCGGGAAGGCACTGGAATTGGGGCTACCAGTGGAGTCTGAATCGGCCAAAGGCTCTGAGTCGGAGCGAGAGGAAGACCGGGCGCTTGGGCCGTCAGGAGCCAAGGAGTAGAGATCCGCGCTAAGAATGCTTGGGGTGGTGGCGATGGGAAGAATGGTGGGCGGGGAAGACGACATGGCTGACTGGCGCACGACGACCTGAGAGAAAGAAGGGCGCGAGATGAGCGGACCTGGGTGAGTTGAGATGTGAGACCGACCGGGAGCTTGCCCAGGAATAGGTAGGAGCGAGGAAGCGGCGGTGGGGGGGGAGGAAGAGGGCTCAGTGCAGCATTCGTAGGTCTAAGGGGGTCAAGTAGTGTTGGAATCACTCCAAGCTTTGCAGCCCTCCCGTGGGAACACAGCTCACTTTCAAGGTCCACTACGACTGTCTCTACCATATATAAACGTGTCAAAGTATGTACAGTGTCCTAGTGTAGCAGCCCCTCCGTCGACGATGGCTGCGCAAGTTGATAAAGATTGAACCCGAGGCTGTCAACGTGTCCGTCGTCAGCGCTGTCGGCCTTCGACCCCCTTTGTTACGTACCAGAACACGAGAATGAAGCACCCGTACACAGTCAGTGCCAGCGCACCGTTGCTCAGTGATCGGCTCACACCCGGGTTTCCTTTGGCAAGCTGTGCCAACGTCAGGATCGTACCGGCAAACAACGCCGCATGGGAACCTCTTACTTTCCAGAAAAACAGCCCCGGAAGAATAAATGATACCGTTGTCGACCCGGTCGACCCAACGAACGACAGAACTTCGTATACCAGGGGTCAATGCATAAGCTTGGAGGCGCTCTCGGGTCACTTACCCAATTGCAGGTTGTCTACGTTGTAAGCGATGATGAAGCCGGACAAGATAATAGCACCAGTCAGGAGTACAAACTTCGTCGCCGCCATGTCTTCATTCGCGCGCTCGTCCAAGTCTTCTTCGTCTTCTTCGAGTTCTAATCTTCGCTTGACGAGAGACCTTCCGTAGAAAATCTTGTCCAAGCAGGCGCGACACGGATGCACTTGCAGGGGATAGGAGAGCATAATAAGGATGACGATAGCTAGTTGCCCAACTGCAATGAACAACGAGGTGGAGGGATACATCGCAATGATGTTTGCGCCGACCTGTCACATGCGATACATTCAATCAAGTGGAAATAGTAGTAGAAAGGCACCGTCGACTGACATTCGATCCAAATGTCAGGTAACCAAATACTGCAATGATCTCATAGATGACCACGGCACCGCCAATGGATGTACCGATGATCGTGTTGAGGCGCTGCTGCGAGTTAGCCCGCAGCTCATTGTAAATGGGGAATATCTGACTCCGCATTAATATCAAGCCGAGATCAACAAAGCGATATTGCCTCACATTCTGCGCGCATGTGAATGAGAACACTTGCACGGGGAACGTAGTCAAAAAGGTGGGTGTAAAGTGGACCAAGTGGATGTCGCCCACGGGCGGAGCGTCCTCCAGAGGTCTGAAATAACACGTGATGACAATAACCACCAGGTATACTATCAAACGTACGTTTTCGTCAACACCGATCAGCGGAACAGAACCAACGACCTGACGTACCAACGGCGAACATTGCAATGTAACTTATGTGTCTAAGGCTGTCTAGCTTGCGAAGGAACGAAAAAGGCACGAGTGTCAATGTAATGAGCGTGAGCCAGGTGTGACTGGACAAGGACCATGCCGGGGGGTTCGTGTCCGGCGAAGTTAAGACGTGGAATATTGATGCGACAACGTTGGGCATCAATGACTTGATAATAATAAGATAACTAGCGATGGGTCAACGTGACATATCTGCTCAGACTCGATCTTGATCGACTTCATACCTGACAGAGACGCCAAAGCACTTGATTGCAATGGCAACATCAAAGAAGATAGCTGCCTGAGGGAATGTAATTTGTGCAACGGCAAAAAATGAACTTTGCCTATGTGGGGTATAACGCGCGCAACGAGTGAGCAGGTACAGGCCAAAGCCACCGACCGCTCCAGAAAATGCGCATGTGATCATCCCTGGAATGATACCTGCAGATGCCATGGCCTAGAGGGGATCCTGGAGTGTAAGATTGCCATATATCTAGGCGCGGAGGAGCTGAAGAGCTGACCAGAGGAAATGTTACCATACCTAACAATTGGAACGGTCAGTCGTCTCAATCATGCGATTAGCCGCGTTTGGGGAATGACGCACCGCTCCCCATAATTGTGTTCGCGAGGTTGCTGACAGAACTGACCAGACTCGCATGTCCTTCTCTAGGTTTAGGGACAGCATCGGTTCTGAGCAAAGTCGAATGTTCGCTGTCCTGTGCACTGCGATGATGCTCTGAGTGGATGTCTGGGACTTCCGTCCTCACGGCTCCATACGACTGCGACATCCTGTACGACCTAGAAACTGGCAAGACGCAAGGGGCGACTCGAACGGCACGCGAGTAGTGGATTGGCACAATACCGGGTCGGACTGGGTGCGCCTTGAGCGTTGCGCCACCCTCTCACGGCAGCCTTACGCCAACGGCCGGAGCAAGCAGCTCTTGCGTTCTCAGGCTGATAAGACAATGAGTGGCACGACATCCTGTACGAAAACATTGCGAGTGTGCGACAGCGCAAAGCAAACAACGAAAGCAGCCAAACGGAAAAGAAGACTCGAACACATCGCGAGTTGATGAGGTATCCTTTATCTCAAGTCCAAAGCCAATCAAAGGGAAGGGTAAAACAAGTGCATGCGAGCTCAATACCGAATCCTGCTCTGACTGCTACCCAGTCTTCCTGCCTGCCTTTCTCGCTGACGGGCGTGCATTCGTTGTTCTCTCACATTCGCCATCATTTGCTTGGCAACGGGCGACAGTTCTGACGAAGATGCTGGCGAGGGCAGCTCACGGAGGTGATGAGAGTGGAGCCCAAACGGTCGAATAGGCGTGACAGGCTGGGGGAGCCGAGACAGCCCATCCTTCTCTTTCCCATGGGTTGTATTTTCCATTGCAGGCGTAGCCTCTGTTGCCTCGGACTCCTGAACCAAGGAGTCTAGCGCAATAGGACGTGGACGTGGACAATTGATGCCGGGCTCGTACTTCGATCCAGCGGAGCTACTTGAAGAACCTGAAGCGGTTCTCAACTTTGGTATTTGAGAATGTACTTCACGCGAGCGGGCAACGGCAACAACCATGTGCTTCTCCTTGCTGTTCGACTTCTCGCCCATAACAGGTGGCACGGCCACAGGCCGTTGCATCAGAAGGTGAGATTCGTCAAAATCGCACGAAGTCGACAGTGTCCCTAAACTTTGTCGTGCAGGTATTTTGGAAGGGAGTCGAGGTCCGCGAGGGCAGCGGCTACTTTGGTCTGCAGGTTGGGAAGTGACGGCTTGCGGTGATATAGATACCTCGTGCTCGAGCTGAGGCGGTAAGAATTCTGCAGCGATTGGTGACGGAGGAGACCTGCTCGTGTCAGAGGCGGGAGAAAAACATCGCGGACTGGTAGGCGAAAGAGGTTGGAAAGCATAGGTATTGCTGCGACGAGGAAGAGGAATCTGGGAGTGTCTGGTATCGCTAATTGAGGATTCGGCTGAAAAGCGTCGATAGTTGGGTGTAGTCGTCTTCGGCTGGGGAAGCCCCGAAACCGGACCATCACGAGCCCTCTTCTTATCGCTAAGGAAGTCAAATATCTGAGAGGCTCGTTGAGGTGTTGTAGAATTGCCGTTGGGCAAATCGAGGGCTTGGGGGTGTATGTGGTCGGTGGAGATGCTGAGTTCAACTTCAAGCGAAGAGAAGGTGTGGTGATTGGCAGCAGAGGTATCGCATTCAATAGATGGTACAGTTTTGTCATCGATAGAGCGAGTGTGGGTGAAATGGGTGTCGACAGGGGTTAGGGGACCGATGGAGGACACTGACGAATTATCGTCGGTCTCACTGTGTGCCCGGTCAGATTCTGGAGAATAACAGAATGTGTTTGATGCTGACCCAAGAAACCTTTCCGCCCAAGATATGTCACCCTCCGCACTTCTTAGATCGGGGGAAGACGGATGTCCAAGCAACTGTCGCAAAGTGGATCCTGTGCGACGCCTTTGAACCCATCCTTCCTTCCGGGGGGAAGGCGTATTCGAAAAGAGGGTAGAGTTGAGGTGGCCTTCATTATCATAGTGGTTTAGCAAACTTGCAACAGAGGGGTCCTGGCGAAGAAGTAGGAGACGGTTTTTGTCCCGTGGCGTGATGGGAACACTTTTAGAACGACGGCGGGCCGAGTCTGTGAGTGATCGTTTGGGGGTGAAGGTCACATCCATTGGAGGGTACGCATTTGGAAACTCGGTACGGCTGAGCACGGTTCGGCTATGGATGGTGACAGAGTAGGTGCTACGAGCAGAGACACTAGCGACGGTCGTGGATGAGGACTTTGGATGAGAACCAACCGAGTCGATGGGGTGGGCTTGATAAGTGAAAGTGACGATCAACCAGAAATGAGGAATGGTTGGAAAAGGACTTACGGAGCGGGGGCAGAGAGCCAACTTGCGATTCGGGAACACATCGACCAGATGAGGAACGCAGGAGACGGCAGACCTCTGCCTCCACACCGTCATCGTGGTATGGCTTCAGGTGTTCCTGAACGGGAGGAAGAGCCTCGGTGCAAGGACCCGTAGCAGACCGCTTCTTGGATTTCCTGCTGCCAATTGAAAAGAACCTTTTGAGCAAACCCATTATAGGTAGATAGTCGTGTCGAATCGTAAATCGCAGAAATACACGCGCTCGGCGAGCTGGACGTTAATGAGCGTAAGATCGTGGCAAGGCGCGAGAGAGGAAAGACAACCTCAACTTTGACCAAACAAAGAGTCAAACAGCCCGTCGGATAAATCACGTGTCTTGACAAATCATTTTCAAGATTTCACGTGACCAAGCTCCTCTCTCTTTCGATGGCGCTCCCTCTGGAGGTGGTCGGCAGCACAGTCCGCGACTTTTGCATGCTGGAGCGCAATTTTCTGGCGTACTTCAAGCTGGCCCTGCTGCTGATGCTTTTGTCGTCGTCGGCGCTGCTCGGAGTACGCCTCCCAGGTCCTACCAGCGACAGCGAGAAGGGGACGCTTGGCAGAGCCGGCCTGCCTATGGCCGTCATACAATTCCTCGCCGCACTGGCTGTCGTTGTCGCAGCCGTCTGGGAATATCGGAGCGGGGTGAAGGACCTGCTGCGAGTGAAGGCTTTCTTTGCCGTGACAAGGTGAAACACGTCGTGTCTGGTGTTGCGCTGTGCCCTCACGGGTCTTCGCAGGGTACATTTCCACATAATGCTGGTGGTGACAGCCGTGGTCGTCGGGACATCCGTGTTTTATGTCGTGCACAGCGTGTGATGAGATCCAGTTGTAAGCCAGCTACGTGACTCCGAGTGTCACGTGGTTTGATAGAACCCACAAGTCCGATCACACGAGAAAATACTTTGCTTTCCCTCACGCTCCTCCTTTGCACCATGAAAATCAGTAAAAAAATAGAGCAGTCCACGAAGGAGGGTAAGATATGGTGGTCTTTCGAATACTTTCCTCCGAGAACAGCCCAGGTGCGCACCGGCTCGCCTATCATCTGTGTTATGTAGTCCCTCAACTCCTCTTAGGGCCTCCAAAACCTGCTTGATCGTATAGAGCGCATGCGGGGCTTGGGCCCCGAATTCATTGACGTTACTTGGCAAGTCTTACTTTCAACCCTCTTGCGGATACTGTTGACCGCGTCATAGGAATGCTGGCGGTCGGACGTCTGGTCTCACATCAGAGATGGTCAAGACATGTCAGAGTCTACTTGGCATCGAGACTTGCATGCACTTGACGTGCACCAACATGCCGCGGGAAAAGGTCGATATCGCCCTCCAAGTAAGTAACTTCGAATACCAGCTTGCTCTACCTCCGAAATTTAAACAATGGCGCAGGAAGCGAAGCAGCACGGGTGTCGCAACGTTCTTGCTCTCCGTGGGGATCCCCCAGTAGGGAAAGATGAGTGGGAAGCTGTCGAGGGCGGTTTCGTCCATGGAATCGATCTCGTCAGACACATCCATAAGGAATACGGAGACTACTTTGACATAGCAGTCCCCGGTTTCCCTCAGAACCAACTTCTTCCGCCAGAAGAGCGTGAGCTTGAGATGAACTATCTCAAGGAGAAGATCGAGGAGGGTGTCGATTTCATCTTCACGCAGATGTTTTACGACGTCGATGTCTTCATCGACTGGGTAAAAGCTGTCAGAGAAGCGGGAATCACTGTTCCCATCGTCCCTGGCATTGCTCCCATCCAAACCTGGAACGGGTTCTTGAAGGCAACAAACCTTGCGAAGATCAAAATTCCTCAGTTCTTCATGGATGCCCTGGAGCCTCACAAGAACAACGACGAAAAAGTCAGAGAGATAGGTACAAAGCTGGTCGCGGAGATGTGCCGCAGGATTCTCGACGCAGGACTTGATATCAAAGGCCTTCATTTTTACACCATGAATCTGGAGAAGGGTACTAAAATGTTACTTGAGGAACTCAACTTGGTTCCGCGGATTGAGACTATCAAGCCCCTCCCATGGAGACAGGTATGTCGTCCATCCCACCCCTGATAGATTTCAACTCAAATGCAACAGTCTCTCACACCAAATCGTCGACAAGAGAGCATTCGACCAATATTCTGGGCAAACCGTACAAAGTCTTACTTGTCACGTACTGAAAACTGGGACGAGTTTCCTAATGGACGTTTTGGTGATTCTCGAAGTCCTGCATACGGTGAATTGGATGGTTATGGTATCTCGCTGAAGCAGACGGTGCGTGCATCACGCGCATACTTTATTTCGGTATAGCTGAGTGTCGACACAGAAGGAGGAAGCCCTGAAACTTTGGGGCGAGCCCAGATGGTTCTCTGATATAGCTGAACTCTTTGCTCGATTCTGCGAAAAGCAACTTCCGGCACTTCCCTGGTCAGATCAACCAGTCTCATCGGAGACTGCTGTTATCGCGTCAGATCTAGCAAAGATGAACCGGCTTGGCTTTCTGACCATCAACTCCCAGCCAGCGGTTAATGGGGCAAGGAGCGATGATCCAAACTTTGGCTGGGGTCCTAGCAATGGCTTTGTCTATCAAAAGGTTAGAAAGCTTTTCTGTGTTCTTCACCGTGACAAAAAGGTGTATTTATGGTATCGAATTTAGGCATACTTGGAGTTCTTCGTCAACAGCGACCTACTAGAATTGCTTATATCCCAAATCGAACTTGACACCAACATGACGTACTACGTTATTAACAAGCAAGGCGACCTCCGGACAAATTCTCATTCAGATGGTCCAAACGCTGTAACCTGGGGTGTTTTCCCCAACAAGGAGATCATTCAACCTACCATCGTCGAGGCCATTAGCTTCATGGCATGGAAGGCAAGTCTTTGATCCATAATCGGTACAACGGTCTGACTCTCATCAATGTGATCTCAGGACGAGGCTTTCGAGCTGGGTTGCAAGTGGGCTTATGTGTATGATGCTGGTTCATCATCGCGCAAGCTCATCATTGATGTCATGAATGACTCTTACCTCGTAAACGTGGTACATAATGATTTCAAGGACCCAGACGCCATTTTCGTTCCCTTCTTCAAAGCTGGCGAAGAGTACAAAGCATCACACCCACAACAAAATCACGTCCCGAAGACGAACGGTTTCGTAAATTAAGATGCTACTTGGTATCCTTCTACTTTTGTCGCTTCTCCATTTTTCTTGCTCGTATTTGCGAACTTTTTCATCAGTAAGGTGATCCAACTCTCAACATTTATTGCCAAAAAATGCTACGGGTTCAACCCCCGTTCATCATCACGTTGCATATTTAATGATATCCCTCTGCGAGTCCCTCATGCATCAACTGCTACCTTGTATTACAGACCCACCCTGCATCAACTGCATGCACCCTCGTACGTTGTCTTCGATATATATTTTTTTTCCATGGGACGACGGAATTGTGTACTTTAACACACTCTACGAGTAGTTACTGGTGGAAGCTTCACTTTCCACCACACAGGATTGTCCACTCTGAGAATAACATTCTTTGGATACTAAGGCGAGAATTACAACTACTCATTACAAAGATTTAGAGCAAATCAGAGAAGAAAAAGTCAGCGTTGGAAGGAGGAGGACCGGCCACCAATCCACTGGGTATATCGACCCTTTCGCCAGTAAGGTCTGCGATGGAAAGTCGTTGAGCCTCGGGCACAGTAGCGCATGCACACTTACCAAGAAGTTTGATTTTCAGGCCAATCTCTGTGAGTGCTTTGATATATCCAGCAGTCTCGTCAGAAGTAACGTGTCCACTATCTCGGCGAAGCATGTTCAGGCCATCTGTCCAGTCGGCCCATGTGGATTGATCGGTAGCGATTTGGTCCGCCAACGAGCCTTCACTTGCAGTCAACAAGGAAAAGGAGAGAGGTGATGGTGTCAGGGCGGTAGGCAGGTCAACGTGATTGTGCACAACTGTGGAAGGAGGCGTGCATGTGCCAGTCGCGATCTGGTTAACTGCAGCGATCTCGATGCGATCCGGAAGGTCTTCCAACCCGCTTCGAACTTCAAACTTGGTGGGACTGTCCACGTAGTGCAAATATTTGCAGCCGTTATCCTGAAACCCTCCAAGTAGGCGCGCGGTAGGTGATGAAGAAGTGGGTCCTTACCAAGCGCATAAATCTCCAAGGCGCATTGGGCCGCTTGAGCGTCCCTGCCTGTGCTGGCAGAACACCATTGACAAACCAGGCACCCTGCAACAGACACTGTAGTCGTTGTTGGCGGACAAACTCTGCAGACTCTCTCATAAGTTTTTCCTTGAGATTCCTGCTTGACATGAGCACCGTGCTCCAAGCTCGCAAACGTTGTACATACCGGACCGGCACCTTGGTCAGCAGATCGTCCTCGGCTTCAAGCTCCTGCATCTGACGGTCACGAACTGCACGATATTCGCATTCCAAGAAGTCTTGTTCGAGTTTATGCCAAGGCTTTGTATTCTCTCCTTGTAACGCTACTTTGACCCTTGGACGATAAAATCAGCCAACGCGCAAGGTGAATGATGAAACAAAAAAACCCACTGGCTCCTAGTTAGTGCAACAATCCGACCAAAATCATCACTAGCGGATCCACTTTCGCTCCACATCCGCAAAAAGAAATGCACTGCCAATACATGAACTTTGTAGAAATTGAGAAAAAATGGCAGGAATGTTTTTGGCGTCGAGTCTGAAGACTTGTCAGATTTCTAAAGTGACCAAAAAGGAAGAAAGATGCACAGGCAGGTGCAAAAATAGCCCAGTATTCAGACAGTAGATCTACAATCTCGTTTGATGCCCTGGCTATCGGGCAACGGCGTTCCTTGGGACGACTTAATTGTTCTAGAACGACCTGGTGTCCGATATAAGCGAAAATGCCACAGTAACCCCGTTTTGCAAAATACCTTGGAAAAGAATTCTGGGTCGTTTTGAACAAAGTTGACCAGGCAATCAAGACCGAGGACGCCCACTTCTTGAAACTCTTCAATGATATTCTCACTACTGAATCCAAGTTTCCTCCATTTGAGTGGTTGGTGGTCTGAATCGACTTCCTCACGAAGTTTGCTACTTTCCCAGATGTACTGAAGTACTGTTTTATGCGTATGTTCCGCTTCGGGTTCTACGAGCGTCGTCTTCTTCCGGTAGGTCACACGAATGATGTTCGCTTGGAGGTCCAAAATACAGGAAGTCAAATCATCGGTGACGTGAGATGACATGAGGCGCTTTAGGTATCTTTCAGTCGATCGGTGAACATGCACGTAAAATGGACCCACGATGACAGCTTTTTGAACATTCAACTGTTCAAGCTCAGAAACAAATTCGTCCCATCTAGCATCGCTCACATGAGACAACAGCGAGTTTATCAACATCAAACTGGAAGAACGGTTAGCCAATATATCTATGGGAATATTCAGCGACGAAACCTGCCTGTTCAGCGCCATGGCAGTATCAGCGCTCCCTAAACGATTTATGACGGTCTCTAAGGATCCCTTTCCCCTCTGCATCTGCTCGAACACACACTGGAAACCGAACCTGTAGACTGAGTCTGGTGGCAGCTGAAGTGGGCTCCTACTCGAACTAGCCATGACGGGACCGGGTGCATTCATTGGGTCAGCTTCTACAAGCTTCTTTAAAATAGCTGTCGCGGGTCGGCAGACATTGATTAGAGAGTTGGGTGACGCGAGTATCTGCACTATTTTGAAGATAAACTCGTCGTTAAGCGTGGACCAACCATATTCGAGATCCATCAGATTTTGCACAGCACTGAGTGCGTACTTGTTGGTGGATTGCCTGAGAACCGGTAACATCGAGACAGACAAGGAAAAACGTACTGCGAGAGTGTTTCCGTGTTCGGTATAAATGGCGTGAACGAGGGCTTGGAGGCCATCGCGATTAAGAAACTCTTGAGCGAACTTTTCTTCCTAGAGGCACCGTGGGTCGAGTGGATAAGAAAGGTATGCGCGACGTACTTTGATGTATTTCTGCAGCGAGAACAGCGACATTCTGAAAGTCCTTTCGTCTCGAAACGTGAGTTTCTGGACGATCTCTGCAGCTTCGATATGGGAAGCATTGACGAGCCTGGGATGGACAACGTTGGCGTCAAAGGGGACAGGATGGAGGAGAAAGACGCACCTCAGATGTGCCTTGTTCTTAATTTTCTTTCTGAGATTGTCGTTTGTCACCAGTTCGTCGGTGTCACGGTCCCTCAATGCAAAGTGAGTTGAAGGGTCGGTGACCTTGAGGTTGACGCAAAGCTGACGGACGACGTCCTCGACAGATAGAGTAGGGTCAATGCGAGCGCGAACGGTGACACCTTCTTTGGTCGTGACATTGTTTGTCGGAACGAGTCCCCCGGATGGCTTCGTTAGTGTGCCGTTCGTGGCAGGCGACGCGGGCGCGGTGCGCGAAGCACCTGAGTTGCTTGTGGTGGACATGGGGAGCACTGATACCACGGAAGTAGATTGACGGTCGAATGCTTGAATTACACGACGAGATCAAAGCTCGTTGGGGCGATGCCGGCCCTAGAAGCTGGTGGTCAGACATCGAGGCGGAGCGACGACGACGAATATCAGCAAGCATGAAAACGATTCGTCCTTGCGCGGAGTCCAAGACGCGCAGATCCGACTGACGTGCAAATCCAAGAAACTCGTCATCTAGAAGCGAAGTGGACGGGAGCTCACCGACACGAGTGGGAATGATGGCAAACGAGTATTGTGAACGAGCGGACGCAACTTCGTCGCCGGGGCGGGACGAAACCAGCAACGAGTGCGGCTGACCTTGTCGGCTGACCGTCACCACGACCACCATGCTCAGCCGCGCTCTCTGCTCACCCGTCTCTCCACAGATCCTCCCGTGCCATGCCCAGCACCCCCAACGAACACCATGTGCGTGGGCCGTCGACCCGTGCCGACCCATGTCTTGTGTCGCAGCTGCTGCAGGTCGAGCCCACCGTCGCCTTGTCGTCTGGCACGCCCAACATGACCGCCTACGCCTGCCACGACTCACTAGACAACGGTTGTCCTGGTCCCGTCGATGCCCCTTCCCATTTCCCGAGGTCCCATCACCTGTTGTCCCCGCCGGCCGACACTCCACCCTTGTTCCCGCGCGTGAACAACACAGAACACCCATACAAACGCGCTCCAAGGACCTTTGCGCTCGTTCCAGGTGGAATGAGCCGGGAGCACGTGTTCGCCCGCGTCATCGTGAATCCCCCCGACGCTTCCCTACAGGATTCCGACCACCGTTTGGTATTACCGAGGCAAGATGGCCTCCCAGAGGACATGCAAGAGATGCTCCGGCAATTGGATGACCTGGCCAGTTGGGTCAAAGCAGCTTCCTCGTCTAGGGATCTCGTCTCCGACACCAACTTGATCCTCCGTGTGCCTCCCCTGATCGGCACTGATGCAGATGTGCATAGCACTGGGGATCTGAATGATAGACTCCCTCAGCAGAAAGGGAAGAATCGCTTGCTATTGACTAGTCCGTCTAGCATTCACCGGGATCTTGTCGTATGCTCCTTTCAATCTTTTGCCGTCCCCCTGCACTAAGCACGTTGGATACTTAGGAGCCTTCGAAAAGTTCCGTGCCATGTAATCCAACCAGGATGTCTACTGGTGCCAACTGCCAATCAGAAGGGTTCATATACGTGCCCAATGTATGTCCAGCCTCTTGCATCTCTTGGTCTTGACATTTGTTGTTTTTCCCTGTATAGTGCGACACTCCTGAATTCCTTGTGGGCAGTTCCAGTTCTCCGATCGCATATCCAGTCCGCGGCTACTCCAGTCATCCTCCGCGTTATTCTCCTCACCTACCAGACCCGACATACGAAATCCCTTACCACCGTCGCTTTCTTGAGCGCAGATCCGCTCCGTGTTCCCCGCCAATCTCGCCGCTCTTCTCTCCTTCGCTGGGAAAGACTTCGTTCAAGATGTTGTTCCAGCGTTCGAGATGCAGTACTGCCCCCGTTTCTCGCTCAATCATTCCCTCGGGTCAGGTCCCTGTTGAAAGCGCTCTGCGTCAGGGAAAGAGGATGCGTTTGCCGTGGCTGAAAATCTGATGTATTGCCCTACGACTGGTGTCTGTTTCTGTATGTCTCTATCTGGATCATCCCGTCCTTGACTTCAATTTGTATCATAGTTGGTGTTAATCCGAAAGTACCCGGACTCCAGGCTTTCATCGACACGCGTACCGGTCTGCTTTCCTGGCACTCACTTAACCAGAGTGCCGGTCAGCCTCCGGCAGTGTGTCAGCCTCCGTTGCTTCGTGTACTGTTTGTTAGCCTCTGGTCGTTCTGACTTTGCTCCTACATTGAAGCTTTCCAGTGAGCTATCATGCCCCTCCGCCAGTCGGTCCCACGTATACGCGTCGATTTGCTAGATGATCCTCCTCGCAGCGTTTCCGCATCAAGTACCCTTGACATCAGGGATATCCTGAACCAAGCCAAGCTGTGGCCCAACTTGATCGCCGAAGACCTCGTGCTTGACGATGCCAACAATGTCTTGCGCGTGGAGGATAGCCACTCGCAGGACGTTCCACCCTTTCCTATGGGACGCCGGCCACCGATTTTCATCCTACATTCTTATCGTACGCGACTTCCTTTCCCCATTCGCCCAGAAGCTTTCGAGATGGGTGATTTTTGTGGAGACGAAGAAGATGGTTGTCCTCTGCTGACAGCTCCGACGGTACCCCGTATGAAATTGGTGATGACGGAGCAATTATACGTGCAGAAATGGGTTGTGAGTCTCGCTCCCGTAATCCCCTTGATTGCGTGCTTACCTGGGATCGAAGGGCACACTAACGTCAGACAACCCTCCAAAACACGTACCGTGGTCCAGTGAGAAGCCTGCTACAGAAAGGAGATGGATTGCTGAAGGATCCATATTTCCTGCCAATGTGGTCAAATTTTCTGCCGAGCAGGGTGCCGCTCTTCATGAGCGTCCTGGCGTTTTCGATACGAGAAGATTCTTGGCTCGCGCTGATCATGTGCCTCACTCGGGCGAGTCGTGCTCATTCTCAGAAGCGTCTGTTACAGTGCCAACGCTCCACACCCCTATCAAGTCCGCGGGCATTGGTCTCGACATCCTCTGTGGGCCAAAGATCTCACACAGGACTTCACAAGCACCTTCGCCGCCAGCCTTGGTTCCCACTAGCCTGCCGATTGGAAGGACCTCAACCAGGTCGGATGTATCTCTGGCCGCTCGCCGTGGGAAGTTGTTGGGTGGTCTGAAGTTGAAAGGCAGTGTCATCGAACAGCTGGAGTATCCAGACATCCCGACGGCCTTTCGGGGTTCCCCTAGTGTTTGGTCGCCCCGGTTTGAAGCCTTTCCTGTTCCATCCTTTATGGACCATCAAAGCATGCTCTTGGACCTCGAGTTAAAATGCGCCGCGCTGGGATGTGGCATGTCGGCTTACGTTCCGGAAAGCTTACGTCCACGGCTAGAGATGACTCGTGACGTTGACGAATGGCTGTCCATTCAGGGACTTGCGCCCTTTAACCGCACCTCAGGACTGGTGGACCGCCGGATTCCTGAGATAATTGCCGATACGAGCATTTTTCTTCCAGATGACTCTCCAGCTCCGATGAAAGACCCTGGTTGTACCACGCGCATCGGGTTTGTGCCTCGTCCTTGTGCAACGGCTGTGCCCGTTCGGCGATCTAGTGATCCTCCGGGAGTTCCACTGCCGCCGCGTCCTGCTCTCGTCGATCCGTCAACGCCTCCACATGTGAGGGGTATTTTGAAGAAAGTCAAGAGTGTTCGGTTTGAGGATGTGATCACCACGAAATCACAAGAAATCCCGCACTTCGCTTCCCAAGCCCCATTGGACTGCCTTTTGCCACAGCATCTGGCCGTTTTCTCCGAAAGGCCGTGCACGCCGATGCCGAACACGACCAAGCCACCCGGCGGACCGGTACCAGTCAAAGAAGTGCCAGCGTTTTGGAGGAATGCAGAGAAGAAGCCCGCTCCTAGATCTCGGCCACTTCCCAAGCGGACCAAAGCGAACGGAAAACTTGAGCCCGTGCGCCCCAATCCATCGGAAACGTTCAAATCGACCACGGCAGCAGCGTCGGTTGAGCGCCCCTGTCGAATCGCTCGCGCCAAACGGAGCACCGGTTCCGCCGTGCTTCTCCAGGTCCAAACGAAGCAGAAAGGGTTGTCCGCCGCCGAGACCGACGTACGGAGAGGGATCGAAGGTACCACCAAAAATCGTCTCGCCGTTCCGCTACGAAATATTTTCCGGTTGATGTAAACATGGATTGCACTGTCACGTCTTCACTACGCTCCCTCTGCCAACACATTCCTTGCAATGATTATACGCTCTTTCCTCTTTCGTTGCCAGAATCGGCCTCCTAGACAAATCTATGCAGCGCTGACGACGAGAGCATCGGCCTGGTGGTCTAGTAGTATGATTCCTTGTTAGGGTTTCCTGAGTCGAGGAGGTCCCGGGTTCAATTCCCGGCCAGGCCCGCCTCTTTTTCATCCTTTTTCCTGCCTCTCTTTGCCCCGATTTTGCAGGTTTTCTGCTGGCGTACAACCCTAAACGAGAGCCAGATCGTAAGACCCATCATCCAATGACATTTTTCCTAGTCTACATGGGCTCCAAGGGGAGGTTTAATTGTCTTTCTGCATTGGCTCAATGGTCTAGTAGCATGATTCCTTTTTTGGGTTTCCTGAATGGAGGAGGTCCCAGGTTCAATTCCTGATTGAGCCCTTTTTTTTGCCCTTTTCTCTGCTTCTCTTCGTCCCGATTTTGCAGTTTTTCCGCTGGGTGCTAACCCTAAACGAGTGTCAGATCGTAGGATCTATCCCCCAAGGACCTTTTTTTTTTTTAGTCCACGTGGGCTCCGAGCAGACGCTCAGTTTTTTTTTTTTTCCATGGCGTGGTCTGACCTGTGTTATCGCGACCGTCAACCCTGTGAGGCTTGATGCATCTTTGGTGACCGGAGGCACCGCCCATGCCTTTTTTTTTTTTAACACGTTCTCAAGGCGGGTGGGCCCCTCCCTGCCGGGAATCTCGATGCATGGCAGGTGCGCCCAATTAGGGACGACCGTCCACACGCACACGCGGCAACGCACGACAATAAAGCAGAAAGCTGCCGAGCACACCCTCCGAGTCGGCGTCACCCGCCCCCCGAGGACCCACGTCCGAATCGGCCGAGCGGACGCACAAGGGAAAGCGTACAAGAAGAGAAGGCGCTCGGATAGCCCTCGTCTTCGAACTTCCATGCTAAAAAAAAAAAAAAAATTGAAAATTGAAATTGAGTAAAAAAAAAAAAAAAAACGAAAACAAGACAGGCGTTTGCGGCCGACAAGCGGGGTGGGTCTGGCCCGCCAGCTGGGAACGATGCTTGTCTGGCATCTGCGCGCCAGGCACGCCAAGGGGCGCCGTCGCCGCGCCAAAGAGACCTCCGCTCCCCATCTTTGGCGCGCTTCGTTCCCACAAGGGTATATCAGGAGGGGCGATCGCGAACTCGTCTGGGCAGGTCGTCGGGGGATTCGGGGCAGGTGGGCCCGCCGTCCTCGGTTCGCGCTCGATCGTCCCGGCAGCGATCGCAGTGGCCCGTATTTTTCCTGCCCGCCGTCATGCCAAGTGCGTAAACGTGGCTGCGTTCGACATGGCAGCAGGAAAGGCGGTTTCACCCATCTTTCGCGTCGGGCGATGACGTTCCGTGTGCCGAGGATACCGTCATGGGCTGCAGGACGTGGGACACAAGTCCCAGCTCGCCCAGCGACCCGCCAAAACACTGGAGTAGATCACCATGTCTTGTCGCTGCATCGCGACATACCGCCCGGTCCCTCTACAGACTTTGGGACAGAAAGAAACGCTTTCAGGAAAGAGTCCGATGAATTCTCTGATGTAAAGAAAAGAACGCATCAAGCTGTCTCGTATCGATCGTGGTTCTTTACAAAGATCGCCACCCGGGGTATCTTGACTAATGCGGACGCAAAAAAAAAAAAACACCTTCTGCCAAAAGGCTGAACGGTATTCCTACATCGACCCCCCTTTAGCGGCCTCCAGAGCCACGAAACCATCTGCCCAGGCCTCTGCCAGCAAATCCGACCCGGAATATCGACGGCCCGGGCAAAGCCCGAGGGTTGGCGGGTGCAGAGGGTCCAGGGCCAGGAGGGAATTCACCAGGCATTGAACCCCCCTCTTCCTCGTCAGCAGCGTCGTCCGGCTACATGGATTGAATTTTTTTCTCCCGTCAAGACGACGTCGAGCGACAGAAAGAATTTCGCACCTCTAAATCGATGACCAACGCGCCCATGTGCCACCCCGCAGAAGTGGCCGCAAAGCAGAATCGCTTCTTGGTTCGCTTTTCCCGATGGTCAAACCTGACCTCGGTGGGCTCCGTCACGGCGGGGGGGTCCCTCCCTCTGTGCTCCAACGCATGTTGCCGCTGCTGCTCGGTCCGAAAGCCACCCGGTTGACCAGGTTCGATGGCTGTGGGATCGCCGAGGCCGAGGGCCCCGCAAGAGTATTGTCCCCAGGTCAAGAGCTTCCCCGTGGACGTCAAGGCGCCAAAGTGGTAGTCGCCAAGGACGACGGAGATGACGTTTTTATTTTGCAGCGCGGGCAGGATGCGGGGCTGAGTGTTTGGATCCGTCTCGTGAGAGCCCATGAGGACGATCGACGAGCGTCCGGTGGAGTAGGCCACGAACGTTTCGAATTGGGCAGACACCTACGATCTGTCAGCTCAGTGCGCCGCCCGGGCAACGCTTGCCTGACTGACGTGGGTGATGCGAACATCCCTCAGTGAGGAGGACAAGTCCGGAGCAGCGGCAGTGACATGCTGCTGAATTTTCTCCGGCTCGGAAAACTGGGGGAGCTGAGACATGGCGATCAGCAAGGAGAGGACCGGGGGACAAGTCGACGCACATACGACCATCCTTCCAGTCTGGCCGTGTCGCGCGTTTGAACCAGTATCTTGACGACATGACCACGGTTCGTCAGTCCGATCAGATGGGAATGCAGAGCGGCGATCTTGACGAGGTATACGCCCACGTCTTCGACCCCTGTGTCGTCCAGCTTGGGCAGCCGGGGTAGCTCGGGGACCCTGTAGGGATCGTGAGGTAGGTCCCAGTGGGCACAGAAGATCGTGTTGTCGGTCGCACGGGGGTTTAACCCTTGCTCATCCATGGAAGCATTGTGGTCATCGACCAGCCGCCTCGCGTCACCGCCCAGCGGCCACCACACAAGAACGCCTCCGCCCTTGGTGAGGACG
Organism: Boletellus aff. lepidospora; assembly: GCA_038094175.1. Classification (NCBI taxonomy): domain Eukaryota; kingdom Fungi; phylum Basidiomycota; class Agaricomycetes; order Boletales; family Boletaceae; genus Boletellus; species Boletellus aff. lepidospora. The sequence continues at coordinate 86,319 of JBBPTT010000006.1, forward strand.
GAAGAGAAACTCCAGCCGGTCACCACCTGGGCTGGAGTCGTGTCTGGGGATGCGCCACTCAAAAGTGGGGTCACGAGACGGAAGGGGCGACCAAAACTCAGGAAATTCCAGACATTTAGCTTGTCATCGAGGCTGGTCGCATGCAGCCTACCGCAGCTGTCCGGGGAAGAGGGGGGGCGTGTGAAAAGAATGGACGGTGCGGACAGGTGACTGCTTGCCTGATGGCACGCACTGCGGTAGGTAAATTAAGTTTCATTGGGGCATAAGCGGTCCTTCCTGGGGCGGAAAAACCGTCTCTCTGGAGCGCATGCTCGAGTCCATTCAGAGTACCTAATCGAAGTAAAATGTGGGACCGATTGGCACCAGAATTTGGGGTTGGAGCGGGTGTCTTACCCCACGCATACAGGGTGCCGTTGGAATCAAGCGCGAAAAAGGACCTGGCAGGGACCTCAGAAATAAGCTCCTTTCGAGCCATGGGAGCGGGAGACACACATTCCGGCCGCGGCGATGTGCACGATGCGGGCCCCGCTGTCCAGGGGAAGTTGGACGGGGAAGGGCACATCGCGAAAGTTGAACTGCCTCCCCAGCCTCCCTTTTGTGGATTCCCTGGACGGCGATGATGGCAGGGTCAACGGGGGAGTGGCTCGAAATAAATCTTACCCCCAAACGAAGGCGCGTGGACGACTGAGGCCCTGATAGATGAATTTCCAGCCGGTGGAGCGAGCAGTGTCGAACTCGTCCGAAAAGTTGAAGTCGTGCTGGAGCTTTCTCTTCCAGAGCGTGTCGTCGTTGCAGAGGGTGGCGAAGAAGCGATTGGTGCACCCGAGACGGAGCAGGGCCGGGGTAGGTAGGAACGGCAGGACGTTGTCTAGCAGCACTTCCACGGGAACGTGCTGCAGTCTGAACATGGCTCGCGGACGCTGGTGGTCGCAACGTTGACGACGGGGCACGGACGCGCAGTCTGCGATGCACACCGACTGCGCCCGGACACGGGAATCAGCTGGATTGGGCCAGCACAGCCACAGTACCGCGGAATGGAGCGTCCCGTTTGGTGCGTCTTCCCTCTCGAGACCGCCCTGGTCGACGATGGCGCGCGTCGCAGAGCACGACGAACGCGACGACGGCGTCCGTGCGAGGCCGCGATCGCCAAGATTCGCGCTCCTTCGCCGCGTCTGCCAGCGCGTCCTGCAATGTCCCCTGTGACACACACGCCCGCATCGGTTCACATCGCTTCCATCATTTGGTGATCAATCTAGCTCCGAATGTCCCACGAAACGCATGGCGGGTTCGAACCTAATTTCCTCATTTGGCGCTCTTGGCGCACACTCACGACCGGGCACGCACGAGAGAGCCCAAACTCAAATCCGTCGTCAAAATTATGGGCCCCGCCATCGCAAGGCAATGTGCGCCGCCACACGTGTCGGCGGTGCGCAGGCCTCATGGCGGCACGCGTCGCCCAAAATGGAGCTGCACGCGCACTTCCCACGCCATATCGAAGAGAAGCAAGCACTACTATTATTATCGATCGCGTTCCCCTTTTGCATTGGCCCGAAACGCCACAAAGTCCCGTTCGCACTGCGTCTGGGGAAGAGAGAGAACGTACACGACCCTGACCGTACGGCCAGGTGCACGACGCGGCGTACCGTAACACCGTGGAGCTCGCGCTCGACAGCGCAGATGAGTCACTGTCAGAGCACACTACGCGACCGGATAAACCCGTCGAGGCGCCACCATGCTCGAACACGCCCCAGCAGTGCGCCGTGAAATTGAACCTGTTGGAGACGTGATGCCGAACGCATCGGGCGCAGGCCAACCCTTGGGAGGACGCGCATCCGCGGATGTGGCCCAGCTTCGGAGGGATGGGCTCGTTCGTCGTCGCGGGCCCAGCCACAGACGTGCATCTCCCCGCGTACAGCCGAGGTCTTCTGCACCGCAAGCGATCTCGTGAGAGCAGAGGACATCTGCAGAGCAGCTTGGCTTACATACGGCCGAGGTCGGCGATAAAACAGCCCCGGCGCGAAATGAAGGTTTGTCACAAACAAGAGGGAAAAAAAAACCTTTAAGCGCCCGTGTGCTCGTCCGATAATCAGCCTGCGGTGACGTGAACGACGTCTCGCCACGCACGCATTCAAACTCTCCGTACAAAACGACTTGGCGATAAGCTCGTCGCCGCAGGACCGCATCGCTAGGGGGTACCAGAGACCAAAGAGGTGCATGTGCGAGGGCGCGTGAACGGGAGAGGAGACGAGACTGTCGTTTTGAAGAGGCGGTGGGCCACGGTGCAGTTCCCAGCAAACGAGGCAGGATGCCGTACCGACCGTCTCAGGGGGAAGCCGTCGTAAGCACCATCGGCATCGACACGTCAAACCTCCCCCCAACGACCGTCCGACGTCACGCGCGTCCTCTTTATCTACATCCATATATAAATTATATGGGGGAAACTCTACCTTACAGTCGTACCATGTCCAGTAGCGACGTTCATATCTGAGCACAGGAGTAATAAAATAAAGTACTGCACGTAAAGAAGGGCGAAGCTACCTATTGTGTCCACGGCGCAGCGGAGTTTGCAATAAATGAAGTGTCGAACTTGAGAGAGGCAAGTATTAGTTCCGGCCAGTGAGAACGAAACCCAAGTTCTTTTCCCAGGATGCATGGTGGCGTCAATGCGCACAGTGGGTGGGCAGGGAACGCACGAAGAGAGAAAAAAAAAAGAATGGGGGTATCATTGCTACACACAATCACGATCGTGACCAGCTGTGGCTGGAGCGTGGTCTCTCTCTCTCGCTGTGCCTCCCTGGGCTGCCATGGCTGGTTCGCGGATGACCGTCGCCACGGCTTGGGTCGTAGGAACCGTATGGATTGAACCCCGGGGGGCCGGCGATCGAGGACGCCTCATAGCCCGGCAGGGGCGTCAAGAGGGTGCTGTTCGCTGGCAGGCGATTCAGAGGGACGCCGGACGGATTCGCTTCGTGTGTGGAGGGCTGTGTATATGCTACCCCGCCGTGTTGGGGGTGCGGGGAGACAAACGCGCCGTATCGTTGTGATCTGTGATGGGGCACATCTGAGGACATCGGCGGGATCGATCGTTCAGGATGGGGGGCATAGTCGAACGGGGCACGGATGTCGTGCACCTCATAGTCGGCATCCGACATGGAGTGGGGGGAATGATGTTGCATGGGATGTTGGTATGGGTGGGATCCGCGTCGCACCACGTCCATCGTCCTCGCCTCTGCCTCTTCCTTTTTCGCTTTGCGCCACTGCTTGCGAAGCTCTTTGAATTCTGAACGCGTCCGCGCATCAGCCGCCGTGACAACGGGCGTGATCCTGGGATGGCTCACCGTTCGGACTGCGCTTTGAGCCATGCTTTTGCATCGTGATGTGCGCGTTAAGGTGGTTTAGGGTACCGTATGCTTTGGTGCAGTTCTGCCAGGAACACTGGTACAGGCGTTCGATTTCGTCGTAGCGGCGCCGGGGACGCTTCTTGACGCCATTGCCGGGCAGGGACACAAAGGAGTACTGTTTGGTGTTGGAAGGCGAACTGGGCCCGTCGTTCGCGGTGAGTGGGTGGTGCGTGGCGGGTGCACTGGAAGACGCGGAGGTGCCGGTGCCAGGAGGGGACGGGCCGTAGTCCTCGTGGAGAGATCCAAACAAGACCCCTGGCATGCCCATGGGAGGTGAGCTCGCGCCGCCAGAGAAGGTGGGGTCCAAGGGGGAGAGTGGTTCGTCGGGCTCGGCAGGGTCGTAGTGGTGAAGCGGAGGTGGACGATCTTCCTTCCACGCGGCGTCGCTGAGAGGCCGGAGGACAGTGGGGCGAAGGGGAGAGGTGCGGGCAGCGTAGGGAGGGGAGGGGACGTACGAGAGGTGTTGCTGGAGTTGATGATACCGGGCGTCTGGGAGATCGGTTGTATTGGATGGGTAACCGCATGCTGCGCTACCGTACATGGCTGGTTCGGACATGCGGCGCTGATCTAGCAGGGGGAGCTGATTATGGGAGTATTTATTATCACCTGCCCGTAAATAGCGGTCTGAAAGACTTGCGATTGGGTAACGGTCCATATGGGGAGGATAGGAAGTTGCCGAGGGGGCAACATGGTTCAGGTGAGCGTGCGGCGGGGGAAACGGCGGCGAGGGACGCGTCTGCGGGGGCGAGGGGGACGAGGATATGGAGGCCAGAGGTTCTGCTTGCGTGCACGGGGCGGCGGAACGTTCGGGCGACATGGCGCGGGTGCTCGGATGGCGGAGATGGTCGGCCGGTCGGCTTGGGTGTGCAGTGGAATGTGGCTGCGAGGTGGACGGCGGCTGGTCACGAGGGCCGGAGCGAGGCACGGGGAGGAGGTAGTCCGGGCCCGGCTGGACGGCGCGAGGACGATGCATGTGGAGGACGGGCAGGAGGGGGGGATCGGGGAGGAACGCGCGGGGGACGGAGGCGGGCGGCGGGCGGTGCGAAGGGGTGCAAAAGGGAGGAGGATGTGCGAGGATGTGGGCCATGTGCGGGAGAGGGAGGGGAGGGAGGCGGTGGTCTTGGCGGGGAGGGGCCGGCCAGTAAAATAGCGGATAGCGGGAGGAGGGGAAGTGACGGACTGTGCGAGCTGACGCGCGTGAATGATCGGGTCGAGGTGCGCACGTTTATTTACGGCAACGATGGGGAGAGGATACGTACGCGACGTGCGCAGGGAGATCTCGGTGCGCGTGTCCACCGCCCGCTGTCGCGATGTCGACCGGGGCCGCGCGTGCTGCAGTGTGCACACCCGCCGCTGGCAGGGGCGGGGCAGCGCCTCGCCCCACCGTGGGCCGTGCGCACGCCCGGCCGATCTCGAGATCGCGCGTCCCGACAAACAAAAAGAAGAAAATAGGACAGCGTGACAGCGTGACCGGGACTACTCTGTCCATTCCGGGACAGGCATGCAATCTGCAGATCCGAATAACGTGTCGGGTGGCTTCGTATTTCAAATATGTCATCCTCACTGCCGGGGCGCAATCGCCTTCCCGGGCCATGGCCCCCCGGACGTGCGCCGAGCATGCGCTGGCAGCCGGCCGGGCCCGCGCGCACCTGCGGCCACTCGCCGCCGCCATCACGGCGCGTCTGCCTCCGTGCCCGCCATCCTCCGGCCGCTCACGTCACTCCGATCTCGGCCCCGCACGGTGCCATCAAGCGCTGTCGCGTATCCGCCGCCTCTTTGAGCGATCGCTTCTGACTGGCTGGCTCGCTGCCCGACCATCCTTGAAACGTCACCCGAGCCAATCGTCATGCAACACCACCGCCCCTGCGGCTGTGTGTGGCGGTGCCGAGCACCGCTCGCCCAGCCTCGATGCCGTCCCGCCTAGATAAGATGGTCGCGCGCACGGACGATGTCAGAACAAGGCCGCCCCGGGATGGAAATGCGTCAGGGACTGGGGGCGAAATCAGCGGACGTGCCAGGTATTTTTGGGCGCCCGCCATGAGAAGCAGCGCGACCTGACTCACGCTCTCTGCGCACCCTCGGAGCTTTCCAATTGCCGACACGCGAAAGACACCGAACGAATAAGCTTTCCGCCTGGCAGGGGGAAGAGTCTTTTACTTCATCGTTCCTGCGGCCCCCCACCCGCGCGCACGAACGGCGTCTCCGCCATGGCGTCAGAATGTCGACATCCAGCAAGGCTGCACCAGCCAGGATTTTCCCACGCTGAGCGACTACAGGACCTTCCAAATATGGTCGATCCGTCTCGCCACTGCCGCCGCCGCCGTCTCGCAGCAGCGGACGCCCTGTCGAGTGCAATGTCCAGCCCGACGCCGCTGGCACGCCCGCACACGAGGAGCGTCGCATCGCACGCCGTCCGTCGCTCTGCCCGCCTCAAGCACATCCGCGACGGGTCGTCTTCCCGTCCGTGCGCTCTCGCTCGTTTTCCGCGCCAGGTTTTTCTCAGGCCCTCTCCATCACAGCGCCCCTTCTCAGGCAGCCCGCACCCAGCCCGCGCCGTGGGTCCAGGACACGCAAGCCATCCTTGCATGTGCTCGTCGGGCAGTCCCGCAATTCCCAATCGCGCAGCGGCTGTGCGCGGACTCAAGTTCACCCCCAGCCGAGACTGCACCATCCAGCACCTCGGTACATCACCGCGCCCGGGGCGCCGTCTGTTCGGGTCGCAAAATCGACCGCATGCACCCGTGGGTCAGCGAGGGTCCAGGAACTCGAGGCGCAGCTGGACGTGGCACGCGGAGCAGCGGAGATGCTGGCTGCCCAGCTCAGGGAGCTCAAGATCAGCGCTGCCCAGTCAACCCTGAGACATCTAGAGGAATACTTCACTTGCCCCCTGTGAGTTCCATTCCTCAGAGAACCGTCGCTCTCGTCACCCACGCTTCTCCGGGCGCCGCACACCCAGATGTTTTGAAATCCTGTGCGTCTTGTTTACATCGCTCCCCCTTTTTTTTTTTGCCATCGCCCCTCACCAGATCGTGCCACGCGGTGCGATCCATGTCCCAGTGCCTGCCCGTATGCCATGACGCCTCACAATTGTGGCCACACGTTCTGTGCCACCTGCATTCTCAAGTGGCTCTTCTCCCGTCTGCACAAGGGATGCGGCGGTTGGCACGAGGCCGTCGACTGCCCGTTGTGCAGAACGCCCCTGCCTCAGACTCCAGAGTGCACGCCGCGGTCCAGCGCCAGCTTCCCCTTCACTCCGAATCGGATTGCCGATAACGCGGTGCGCGGTCTCATGGAGGCCATCTCCCACGACCTGGGCTCGGCGTCCACCGGCGCCCCCACTTCATTGTCCGACTGGAGCGAGGATGGCCACTGTAAACATGAATGGTCTAAGCGAGTGAGGTACGTGACAGCCTGGGACCCAGCGATCGCTTTCTTTTTTCCTTTGGGGGGCCGGCACATATGTTTTCTCACTGTTCGTGTCGGCAGAGTGGGAAGAGCCGAGATGTCATCCATTGCCGCACAATGGAACACGCTGAGACCCTCGGATTTCGTCAACATCAAGAGCCGTCTGGAGGTCTGATATGTGGAGCGACAAGGTTTACATCAGTCCATAAACTACATGAGACGCTTCCCGTAAATCTGGGCTGCCGAGTAGACGGGCCTGTTGGCTCATTCAGTGCCTGGGCTAGCTTGTTTTCGTGCCAGAATGCTTCTCAGCACCCGAAATGCTGTCACATTGCTTGCGTAATATACTATATATACACAACACCATCAAGATCACCACTATCTGGTCCAACGGGCCACATGCGAAATTACTCTCGGGTGGCCCCCTCCCGCTACAGGTAGAAACACCGCTCCTTTAACCCTCGCATTCCCAGCACGTCCTGTGGCGTTAACCGTGTCAAGTCTCATATGCACATATCGGAGAATGGAACACACCCAATCAGCCAGCGTAACCCACAAGTCCCCGGCAGAGTCCATTTTACCAAGTACAGCCGCACCCTTCCACACGAGCACCCTGGGATCCACGTCTTTCGGCGGGGGTATGATCTGTACCTTGTCCATGTTCGGAACCAACGGCGTGGCAATGGCTTGCAGCCTCGACACAGCCAAGCAATCAGACGGCGCTCTCCTCCCCGCGCGAAGAAAAAGTTCTTTACCTGCTCTCCAGCGCATGTGCCATGCCAGGAATCTGTGCCCCCCCGCCGATCACCAGAACCGCCTGAAGATACTTGCGTATTTTTTCGTCCCCCCCGCTCGCCCGCGCACTGTTGAAAATGGCCACGTCCAAGGGAAGCTTGCTCGCTTCCAGACAAACGTCGATGGGCAGACCGCCCGGGAAGCTACCAATAGAAGGACCGGGTTGTGCCGCAGGCGCCACCGCAGGTTGAGCGGGCGGGTGGGGTTGGGGCGTCTTGTCTTCCCGCTCAACATCCACGACCATGGCTGCATCCCCGTCAGTGGGCTCTGTTGCCGTCGGCGGGGGCGTCGGGTCCGCCGTGGATGGTAGCGAGACTTCCTGCTGTTCGACTTTTGCGTCCTTCTCAGCCTGGTTGGTCGGGCTGCCTGTAGCCATCTCGTCAGTGAGTCGGAATTTGCGAGTGGCTGACCAATTGACCTCCTTGCGAGGGAACAGAGGAAGAGACTTTTGCCGCAGATCCGTCCGCGGCAGACGGTGGGGAGGGGAGCAAGTGCTGCGTGGAGATGATCATCGCCTGCGTCTGTGATTCACGGTCAAGAACGTCGCATACGAGATACGCATCCCATGACTCACAACATGGTCGGCTTGGTTCTCAATAATTTCGTCAGTGACATCGGTGGTCGACATCGATCGCAACCCAATACACTTCCTGTCGAACTCGATCACGCGGGGTTCAAATATACACTGAGGCTGGGTAATCAGCATGTGAGCGAGGCGCGACCACGCCTACAGACCATGGGGGCGAGAATGATCTCGTCGTAGGCGCGAAGACCATATTTCTCCGTGGCACGCCCGTATCGTCGCACAACGAAATCGTAGAGATTCAGCGCCACGTCGCCCTGCCGTAATTCTTTCATTAAAGACGAAGCCGAAGCAATTAGAGCACACACCTCCGCCAATGTGCATAGCCGCGACTTGAGATCTTCCATCACTGACCAATCGTGCCAACGGGCCAGATTGATGTCTCGATACGGGAAGTTTATTCTTTCGAGCAAGACATACAAAAATTCGGTGATGTCGTTCCCACCCATATTTAACGACAGCCTTGACGTGCGGTCAGAACCAACACCGGGAATGCTGCGAGACATACCTCGAATCAGAAATAACCAAGCCTTCGTCAACGCACGCTATGCTTGTTTTAATGGCCCCTATATCGACGACACACGCATTGCTTATCCCAGCTCCGTACGTTGCTGCAAGCGATTCCTTGAGGGAGCGTGGTCAGATGAGCGCTCGGAGAGGAAACAGCACAGGGCACGATGACTCGCCTGTTGCACGCAAATCTGCTTGAACCCCAACGACACCAAGAGGACGTTGACAAACTCTCGGACGTACGTCCGGTCATAGAAGTCCGGAATAACTAGCATGGCAGAGTAGTTCTGTGGTAAACGACATGAAGCAGCGCTCAGCGTCTGACGGTCGTTGTCAACCGACCTTGAAGTCACCCTGTTTGATGTCCAGCTTCTCCTCGAGGACACTACGGATGATGGTCTCGATGTCGTCCAGGATCATCTGAACAGAAGGATAATCTCTGCTGTTAAAATTCTGGCCGTGGATTGGCCATCGGACAGTGTAATTCAACGCCTGCGGGTCCGATATTCGCAAGGCCTAGATCAAGGAAGCGAGTGGATATGCAGCATGGAGGTGGCAGCAAAAGAGGTACTTTGTCCCCGACCAAACAGGTATCATCAGGCAAAGGTTCGTGGATCCAGTCTACCCGGAAAGGATCGTTCTGCTCGAGAATAACTTCCGACTTGAATTGCTCATTGAACGTCGATGCGATGTTTGTCGCGTTTGGCGTGACACGAAGCTTGTAGAATCGCATCCTTTCCCGAAGAGATATCGTGGTCGAGGCTAGCTTGACTTCGAACTGCGCGACATGAACTTATTGAAAGAGGGCCAGGACGGGCATTGCTTACAGGGTCGTCAGAAGGGGGCGCGACCGCATACTCGTCCCCGTTGGCGGTCGTAGACGTTTCAGCCTGTCTCTTTCGTGGACGCGTCACGTTTTCGGTGTATTCGGGTTCTGGAACGGAGCCCTCGAACTTCCTCGCAATGACGTTGGGGACAGCGATAGGTGTGACGTCGGAGGCCTTGCCGATACGCAGGTACCTCGAACCAGGGTGGATGACCACGACTTGAGAACCGCGTCTGTGCTGGTCGCTCAGAGTACATCACGAGACGCTTGCGCATCGTATTCTGAATGAACGCATACCTTTGGTCGGGAGCCGTAGGGGTATCTTCGGTCACCGATTTTTGTTTTCGAGCGGCATTCCTAGCCCAGAGCGTTTGTGATTCTGACTTGAGATACGTCGTACCCATGTGTTTGGGGTTCGGCCTGCGCGTATCCGTCAGCCCCATTGCGCCAGTAAGATGTGCCACATACGCCAGAGGGACATGCATCGACGTGTAGCGCATGCCAAAGTCATCCTTCTTCGGGTTTGGGATCCCTCGGGGCATGGCAGTCTCAGGGTGGCGTCCAACTTGAAGTTGAAGTTGTGGCGGTTATCAAGTGTTCACTGAGTCAGGGAACAGACTCCGTGCAAGCCGCCACGTTTGACAGTCACAGCCAAGTTCGATTCGAACCAAGTCAACCTCGAAACGTCTCGGACGTTGACGACGTAAGCGTATTAACTTTGTCATGCACACGCAATCATGTATGTTACAGGGATGTGAGTGGAAGAGTATGCGAGCATGTACTGAGTAATGAAGGTATGTTTTACCAAAATGCGCACCTGGAAAGGAGTTCTAGCGAGTATCAACAAGCTGGGAACGATCGAGAGACTCACCATCCAGAGAAACACTGGCAAAGATTCTCCAACGACGTAGCCTGCAAAATGAGTTTGTCCACTTGGGCCGGAACGGTGAGCACAACGTCTGGGTTGAAGTCTCGACCTGTGAAGTACACTGGCTTGATTTGGGATGCGATAGCTTGTCACCAAACGCACCTGTAAGCTTGTGTTGCACGCGGTTGTAAACAAGCAACGCCCGTTCATTCCTGACTTCTTGCCTCGCGCCAGGTTCCCCGATCGCGTCTGGCACAAGTCAGTAACGCTCAAGCGAAAACGTAAACACGCGCACCATTAAAAATGTCATTTTCATCGGCACGAAGTTTTCGGGTTGGGGCTTGGGGATATGCCGCAACCTTCGCAAGCTCCGCAACTCTACCCGGATCGGTTTCGGCATCTGCGAGGGTGATGATCGTAAGGCATTACTACTTCATGACAAGTCAGTCCACACCTTCCTGCCTCCTGGTGTCAACGTCGGCTTGCATGAGTCGCCAATTGATAAGTGGATCATAAACAAAGGCCTCGAGCACTGCCATCAGTGACTCCTTGTTTGCGCGAAGGACAGACATGGTGATCTCGCAAGTGTGTCGGAAGCTGCCCTCAATTCCACTGATCTGCAGACAAACATGAGGTAGATTGAGATGTAGAACGCCTAGAGCTCACTTCCATGGCATGCGTTAACATCCTCGTGAGTCGGAATGGTATTTTCTCTGGGAACTTTTCTCGGTGCATGGCAACCTCGAAACAATCACCAAAATCAATGTGGACGACCTTTCCTGTGCTTCTCTCGAGAAGGAGATTGGAAGGGTGACGGTCTCCCAGCCCCAGAATATGGCCGGCCATGCTGTTAACGGCGAGTGATCGCGTATATGTTGCACGCCGCTCCAGCCAATGTTCGGAGTTGACACTCTTCAACCATAGCACTCGGTACAGATCTTGGCCAGTGGTATTTTCGAGGGCATATTCGAATACTTCTACTTTTTGGAGGAGTGTCAGGTTTTCGTAATCGGGTGCCATCTGAAGTATGCAAGGTCAACCCTCAAGATCCTGTCATACACACAACATTCCATACCTGGAGCATCAATCGGTATTCTATATTGAGCAGGACTTTGCGAGAATCGCGGTAGTCTCGAACAAGCACATGAAGTGTATCACCGTCTTTGACCCAGCCCATCAGGCCAGCATTAGGCGCCAACGGTGTTACAGCATATCGTTGGATGTGCAACCGTCTCTTGAAACTGTTGGTGTCCACTGAAAGCAGGGTGTTTACAAGGCGGAAAAGTTGCATAACACGCTCATCTTGACGTAAATCTTCATGACCTAGATGGTCGGTGAGTATGCGAGGGTGAAAAACTGACGAACGGCCCACCCTTCAGACCATAGAGGTAATCCCTGCCATCGTCACCCTTGAGCGACAGACGCCTCGGGCGCTGTTTTGAAGCAATGACTGTTAGTTTGGTGGCAAAGCTTGCAATCTTGATCACGCGTTTGCCACTCTGGTAGGTGCCTGTCGACCATCCTTCGTACGAGAACGTGTTCGTTAAAGTACAGCAACGTACCGGGCATAGCAAGCTCGAGGTTCCGCGCTTTTAGTAGCTGAGGGGACACATATTGCAGGTCTAGTGCAGTAAGTTGAGGCAGCTGTTTCTCCACTTTCTTGAATACCTAGATTCGGGACTGGGTCAACGGCAGGTCGTGGAATACCGTTCGAACGCCATACGCCATAATAGATATCCCAAGCCTTGTTCAACTCCGACATTTCTCCGTACGCTCGGTAACGACGGCAAGCTTCGCGAGCTTCATGTAGGTCTCTACCGAAGGCTTGAGCAAACGATGTCTCGCGAGCGGTGGTTGGACCCTGAAGACGTATCGATGAATGTCCTTGGAGTATAATCCATGGCGCACTTACTGCTTCCAACAGCTCATGAAGGGGCTCCAGAGTAGCAATCATGCCTTCTGGATTCTTGTCGTTGAAGAACAATCTCGAGGCCTCCTCAAGACCCTCATGCCACATTTCGTGCCACAGTATAGCTATACGAATGAGTTCATGGCTGACCACAAGAGCCTATCATGTTCCATAAATAAAAATCACCTACAAAAACAAACACACGCACTTGTTCGACAATGATAGGAGAGTGCTCCCTCATTCTATCCATGATGCTGAGAGCGGCATTCTTTCGGGAGATACTAGAAGATTTTGAGGCCACGGTAAGGGGGTATATCAGGGCTTGTGGGTGGTGTTTCCCAACTTCGGTCAGTAAGCTGTTGATGTTGCGCCTGACATTCCCACTCGGGGTTTGGATACGAGCGATAATCTAAGGAATGGACCGTTAGCGGCAAGCCCAAAAACTGGTTATACAATACTCACTTGAGGTATAACTTCTAACCACGTATCGACCTCAACAACGGAAAAGCCGTTCGCCATTGCTTGGCTAACATCGTCGTGAGCACCAAACTTGAACCATAGTGTTAGGAGTCGTAGGGTGTCTTGCAGAGCGTTTTCGTTGCGCAGAGCTATTGAATGGAAGAAACCTAGGGGGATGTTGGGTCAACGAGGATCATTCCTAAACGTTGAATGATAACGACCTTGGACTGCTTGCACGATGTGAGCGGCCAAACCGCTGCCGGGCACGTCAATAGTTGTGCTTTCCTTCTGACTCTCCAAGTGTCCAATGACTTCGAAGTTTGCAAGAGCCCATGTGTGCCAAGCCTTGTACCAGTTAGGATCGTAATGCGTCGCAAGGAGGTACGAGTGCAAAATGTCCTTGACGTTTCGCTTCGGAGGAGGTCAGTCATCGATATCAACACACACATGGCACTCACTGCACCCCAATCCTCCTTAAGTTCGACTTGCCATTGCCCCTGTTTGAAATAACACCGCGCGAGGAGGCATGATAATTCATCGAGCTTATGTTTGCCGACGCCAGGCCGCTGAGAGTGCTCCTTTGTTTCCACTTGCAGATCCCTCGCCAGGCTTGCAGAAAAGTGGCGAAGGAAGTTCAGACTTTCTTCACGAGACCCATTTGCCCACATGTACTTCAGCTGAGCATAGACAACATTCGGAGGCGCCTTTGGGTGTTGTTGATCATCCCGTAGATGCTGCAACTGGCATCCCTGACCGTTATATCATGTCAGGTATCGGCGAAATTGGAACATACCCTCTCTGGTGACAGGAGTGAGTTGATTGTCTTCTCCGCCAATGCCATTCGGTCCGATTTTCGACAGAGGTTCGCAAATTTGATCCACATAACGGGATCGTCCTCAGGATTCAAAACGAGCGCCCTGACTTGCAAGATACGCTGCCAGGTCTCAACATCGGGTTGACAGCCCTGAAGTCTGCCAGCACGTGAGTTGATATATGCGAGGGAACGATTGAGACCCGCACCGCTTCATCCATGTCTTCCGCATCGCCTGTTGTCGTTCTGGTTGATCAGCATATTGTTTGTACATGATGATCTCTTCAAGTTCAGACAACATCTGCGCGCGGACCAAAGTGCTGCAACGAGTCAGATCAGGCGTTGAAAGGAAGGTCAACACGCCTACTTGTATGAACGACCATAGCCTTCGCCAACAAAAGACGTCAGTTCCGGCTCCAGCAAGTCTCGGGCTTTTCCTATTTCCCTTAGTGCTTTGGGGAACTGGTTCTGGTGGACGGACAAGATAGCCTTGTAGAAGGCTCGATCAGGCGAGTCGGCTCTCATCGTCCCAATGTAATCGTCCATGGAATCCCACTCGTGTAACGACCAGGCGGCGGCAGCCGCCATTGGCGCAATCTCTCTTCGTTCTTCGTGATTGGCATTCGACCAGTGTTCTTCCACTCGTACTGCGAGCTGATCCCACTCGCCAAGTGCATGTAGGCACTTCATGCGTCCGATCAGAATGTCAGGGGCGTCAGGATCCTCATCTGCCTTCTTTTCATAGGCAGCAAGCGCCTCTTGCCATCTTCCGAGCCTCTCATACCATTCCTCGTGTTTGCTGACATCGAATTGCTCCCGTGCAATAACAAGCGTGCCCCAGGCCGCATCGTGTTGCTGCAGCCTGGTATTGATGCCAATCAGCGCTTCGATGATATTTGGTGATGTCTCGGTGAAAAATTCCAGCTCTTTGTAGTGTAGCGCTTTTGCGTACGCATGAAACTTCATGGCATACTCCCCCAGAGTGCGATGCTCTATAGGGAGTGACTTTTCTTCGTGTTCCATGAATTCTGCGAGATTAAGTAAGCGATGGATTAGCTCGGACGGTGCTGTAGGTGAGGTGATTGCGAATTCGATGGATCGGACAAGCCCTTCCTAAGAATAACGTCAAATTCAAAAAGTAAAGCTAGACCATCGACATGCTTACTTGGTATTGATCATACAACTCGGTCCAGCAAGAGATGAACGCAGCATTGAAAAGCTCCTTGGCAAGAGGTGGATGGAATTCAACCAAGCTCATGCAGGCCCTGAGGGCATGGGATGGCGACTCTTTCATGAATTCCACAGAGAGGCGGTGCATCCATTCTGTCCAGTCCTCTCGCGTTGAAACAGAAGACACGTCCCAGGCTTGTTTCAGATGCTGTTGATTAACTGTAAGCTTGGCGGCCTCAGCTGGTGCCGAAATTTCGGCGGCTCTTGAGTTCTCCAACAAATCATGAACACCAGACTCTTGGGGCAAGCGTTCGCCATTCAGGAGCTTGGTAATGAGATTTTCGTACCGCGGGTGATGTATACGGTTGCGGAGCAAGCACTACGAGGGTCTCAGATTATGTTGGGGTCGAGGCGATCAACAAACGCACTTTGTTGATCATGGGAACGAAAATGGCAAAATCTGAACCAAGCTGAATGACCATGGCACACAAAGTGTCCATTACTGCCATTCGAAGTTCGTTGTTCTGTCCATCAAGAACTCGAACAAGGGGGTGTACGATTCGAGAGGCATGATCCGAGAAGTTGACACGTTGAGATAGGTGAGCCACCGTTTGAATAGCACGTTTTCGAAGCATAGTTGTTGCATCTAGTCGCTCCGCAGCTTTGACAATGATAGGGATGATGAGGTGCAAATATTCCTCGATGTTTGCACCGAAAGTGAGGAACGAGTCAAATATTTTGATTTGTGTGGACATTCTCTTCTCGGTGAGTTCTCCTTCAAAGTTTTTGAGAAGAAGAGGTAAGATGGTTGGGAGGAAAGGCCGAAACTCGGCATCGAGAGCTTTTCCCAGCGCTTCGACGAGTGACACTATAGGAAGCTGGAGGGAAGTGTTCTCCCAAAGATCACTCACGAGCTTGAATACCTCGGGAGTGTAGTTCCGGATATGTTGTTTGATGATTCCAAC
Source organism: Boletellus aff. lepidospora (assembly GCA_038094175.1). NCBI lineage: Eukaryota > Fungi > Basidiomycota > Agaricomycetes > Boletales > Boletaceae > Boletellus > Boletellus aff. lepidospora. The sequence continues at coordinate 102,021 of JBBPTT010000006.1, forward strand.
CAAGATTGCGAGTTGCTGCAGATGGAACTCCTGCAGACGAGCGGCGGACGTGCGTGCAACGGTAGCGAACGCTGGGATAATCTGAAAGAAATGTCAGCCCAACCTTACGTCGCATGTGAACGGGGGGATACCTGGGGTAGAAAAGTGACACATTTCAAGCCTTGGGTCTTGAAGATATTCATGATAGCTTCGATGACAGTATGATGATGGTTGCTCATAGATTGATCTCTCAAAACGGTCAACAGCGACGTGATGACTACAGTCTGGTAGTAGTCGTCAGAACCCGTCAGGGAGCCAGTGCTCGTGATAGCAGCTGTATTGACAGCTGGGAGAGCCCCCTCCACAGCTCCATCTTCATCCGGCTTTGTCTGCGACAAAATCTCAAGGCAAGGCACGAACAATCAGCAGTACAACTTGCCTTGCGTCTGTAAGGATCAAGCGCACCAAGTATTCCCAAGACCTTGACGATCTCCCTGACGACCTCGCGGCGCGACGAACCCGACTCTGTCCTTAAAATCCTTCCAAGAATGGGTAGTAGCTGAGGGTAGTCGACTAGGGGAGAGATGACGTAGCCTGTGCTTGAGCAAAGTTGCCCCAGCGTGCGCAAGGCGGCGTCCCTTTTGAGGTGTGCTGGATCCTGCAATCTGGAAATAACGACCTGCATGAGCTCGGGGATGTGTGGAACGACGTCCTCGCCCCCGACGGCTGCAAGTTCGCCAAGACACATCAGAACGTTGGCGGCGACGGCTGGATTGCCGTCGTTGGCCTTTGGGATCAGCACACGGAGGATGGGGAGCGCATATGGCTTGATGAGTCTTTGAGTCGCACTGACAAGTAAAGTAAGGAGACGAGTGCAGTCCTCGCGATTTCGTCTGTAGAGGGGTGAGCAAGGCGCACAAAAGCGAATGAAACACGGACGTGACGGTGGAATACTCCAGCTCGGTGAGGAGCTGAATGAGGGACTTGCGAAGGGAGGGCATGACATAGGCGGGGTTGTGTTTTGCGAGCCGGCCAATCAGACTGACCGCAGTTACACGGTTTTCGAAGACCTCATCATTGAGGGAGATAAAGATAGAGCGGACGTTCTCTGCCTGTGCGAGGTGCTTGTCGAAGCGTTCGTGCAGGGAGGAAAGGACAGTCTGCCGGATGGTCGGATCTGAGTGATGACGTCAGGAAGAATGGCCTGTCCTAGAATCCTTCCGTACTCACCCGGATCTGCGATCCCGACGGTGAGTAACTTGTCAAGCACGTCGCTGATGATTTCGATCGCATGGCTGCTCGCCTGGTAGCAGATGGGGTCCCGCATAAACAGCTTGCAGCACGTCAGCGCACCCGCACGTCGCACGTCTGCGTTGTCGTCCTCGAGGTACGGCAGCGCGGCGGTTCGAACGAACTCGTTCAACACGTGCCCTACGTTGTTCTCAGTTCGACTTCAAATACCGCGTGCGGTCGTCTTACCACTGAAATCAAACGAACCAAGCGTAGAGAGTCCAAGTGTGATCAGTTCGGGACTTTTTCCTGACTTTGTGCCAGACAAGTCGCGCGGATGAGGAGGGACATCGCCCCGCACTAGGGACGATGGCGCGCCAATCACTCTATACGACTGTCCGGTCAGTATCGTCGAGAGCAAGTCCAACAATCGATCTTGGATCGTCTTCAGTAGCGGTGGAATGTTTCTTGCGATCGCTACCAGCGCTTGCCTCAGCGGCTCGCTCAGCCCGCACGCAAAGAACAGGTCTAATTGATCATGCAGTAACTTTGTCAAATTTGGGCCGACGGCAGATGCCAGCATCCCCACGCATTGGAAAATAGGTTCTTCTGAAGGTGCGTTCTTTTTGCTATGCTTGACGTGAGAGGCAGTCATGTGATCGACAGGGAGCACGCACCCTCTCTGCTGGAGTCCAAGTTTGATCTGAACCATGATGGAGTCGAGGAAAGGTTTCATATCGCTCCCTACCGCAGTTGCGGTGTGCCCAATAGCAATGAATGCTGGCATGCAGTGGGTAAGCCCAAAAGGTTGCTGTGCAAGAGCTGCGTACCAAAAGAACGCTCGTTTGGTTTATCGAGCTGGGTCAGGAGATGACTCATCGACCTGTGCAAGTAATGTTCAGAGAACGTTTGGGTGTCGTACGCTGCAAGAGTCGGTATGAGCGTGATGACCATCTTCCGCACCAGACCGTCCCTGTGTGACTTGAAACGAAGAATCTGCTCTGCTGTATCTAGAAACGATTCCCGCATAAACTACATGCCGATGATCACGGGTCTGACGTCTATCGAGAGCGATATCGGCACCACTTACAGTATCCCCATGAAGCAGCAGCTCGCGATACATGAGTAGGGACCCATGAATCACTTCGGGCTGCGGCATTTTCAGCCCGAGCTGAGCGTCCTGAAGGATCTTTATGAGGTAGGTTGTCCGGGTCTGCCGCTCCCTGTTCGCCACGATCTCGAGACATGCTGCGAGGAGCTCCGCAGCACCTTCTCGAACCATGACGCGGGAATCGCGTAATGGGATGAGAATCTTGTCGAAAACGAGGCTGATGTGGGAATGAAAGTAATTTGCACTGTTACGGGCCAATTCCTTCAAAATGAGGACACCGGCGTAGCGTGGCGGTTCAGGGCCCTGCAGGAGCTCGACGGCAGCCGGCACTTCGAGGTCCATGAAGCCTTCGCCAAAGTCGGCGCCACCGATTGCGGCTATCTGCCCCAGCGTCTTGGAGGCAGCCAACATGATGTTGACGTCGTGGTTTGGAAGGAGTTGTTTGACATAATTGTAGAACCGGTAGAGGTGTCGCTTTGATCCAACAGTGTCTTCGCTGTCGTTCTCCAAGAGGTGATCTGCGCCAGAAATCAAACACGGTCTATGGCAGGGAAACAAAACAAGGGCATGCCAATTGCGAGCAAACCGCCGAGTCTCTCGACGTTGTTCTGGCTGTGCATGAGGTCGAAGATCCGTTTGTTGATGTCGTCGTCCCACAGCTTGACTGCGGCGTCGCTGGGCATTTCGACGACTGTCGTTGAGACCTGGAAGAGACTTAGCGGGGGAGGGAAATCGCACGAGGGCGGGGACGCACATAGCGACGCAAGTCGACGGCGGCTTGAAGGCGTGCGTCGTGGCTGGGATTGCGGAGGCCTTGGAAGATCTGTCCGAGGTTGTCGGTGTGGACGGTGGTGATGGTCGACGCCATGCTCGTGGCCGGCCAGGCTGGTCCGACTGTTGCGGCGGCGAGAGACTGATGTGGTTGTTTGTGCTTGTTGAATTCCAAGGCCCCAAATCCCCATTTGGCAAGGCGGAATGGGCCACGGCAAGCGCAGGTTCGCAGATCAGCCTCGCCATGGGCCCGTTGGGAGTACTGGAGAACGTGGGCTGCACATGCCCGTTCGCACCTGCGATGGGACTGGTTCCGTCTGTGGTCCGTCGGCACCCCTGCGGACATGGGAAGAGACACCGGGCGAGGTGGGAAGAAGTGTGTAGCGCCGCATGACGACTGATCTGCCCTCGCCGCACTGGCAGAGCTCCTCGGGCCATGCCAAGGCCAGGGTCGATCCCCAGTCACGTCACGCGGGCTTCCATCCTGCGGCCGCGTCGCACCCGCCCTGCTGAAACGCCAGCCGTCGTCCTGCGTGCAGACGTTCGCCGAGCGAGAACCGCGTTGATCGCGCAGAGACTGTCTCTCGCGACGTTTTTATTTAGTCTCGTGTCGGCAGAGAAGGGTCCTCGCTTACCCAAGTCCGATTATTCCGGACCTCGGATCACGCGCCTGTTCCGCGTCCGATAAACAGCTCCCCCCTGATAAACCCCAGCCGGTCATGCACCCGTCCCTCCCCGCCCCCCCTTCCCCTCCGCGATGCCTGCCGTTCCCCCCCTCGACAGCCACGGCTCCCGCTGCTCCCTCTCCCTCAGGCGTCTCCTTTCCCCCTCCCGGACTCGTCCCACCGACAACGGCGTTCATCGAACGCGCTCCGCCGAAAAGCACATCACTGTCTGTCACATCGTCTTGACACCGTCGTTCGCTGACCCTCGGGGACAGGCTGGCCGTGATGTCCCCATATCTTTCGAGTCTTGCTGCGACTTTTCCTCCAGCCCAACGACCCAGTGCCCTGACCCGCCGCCGGCCTACTTTGGCTCCCTGCCACCGTTCGACCTCAAGCATGATCTTCTGACAACCGTAGACACGGCGATAGACACCATCGACGCTCGCCTCAGGTCCCTCAGTCTCGATATCCACGGTAAGTAGACATTGGCATCAGACAACGGGGCTTTTGTCGACGCCCGACCGTAGACCACCCCGAGCTCATGTTCGAGGAACAGTACGTGACTCTCACGCCCGTGTTGGCTTCGACACGACCCGTCTACTCAGTCATGCCCATGATGTATTAACAGACTTTATGGAAAGTCATGGCTTCGTCGTGACGCGCCACTACCTCGGCCTCCAGACCGCATGGAGAGCAGAGTTCACCCACGGTAAGGGAGGAAGGACCATTGGCGTAAACTCCGAGATGGACGCACTGCCCTTGATTGGGCATGCATGCGGTCACAATCTGATCGCTGTCAGCGGCGTGGGGGTAGCCATCGCAATAAAATCCGCATTGTTGGCCCGTAACGTCTCTGGCAGAGTCGTTCTCCTTGGAACACCTGGTAAGTCAGTCCCGGTGTGGAGACACCGGCCACAGTTCACGTCTGAGACCGTCCAGGCGAAGAAAGCGGAGGCGGAAAGATCACGCTGCTTGAACGGGGTGCTTATGATGGAATGCATGTGTGCCTCATGTATGTGTCACTTTGCGGGTGAGAATGCTGCTGACTGTGCGCCATAGGTGTCATCCAGCCGCGGGATCTCCTAATTCCTTGTCCACCGGATCAAGTCTGGCTATGCAGCCAATCGACGTCGAATTTTTTGGTCACGCGTGAGTGGAGCATGCAGGCTCTTGACAGCCATTCACGGACAGAAAGCAGCGCTCACGCGGGACTATCCCCGTGGGAGGGTGCGAATGCCCTGGATGCGGCATTCCTCGCGTATTCTAATGTTTCAGTGCTCCGTCAGCAAATCAAGCCTGACCACAGAGTGACTGGCATCATCCAGGGCTGCGAGGGTGCAGCCAACGGTAAGTCACCACGCATCCACCCGATGCACGTGCTTTGACTTTGTCAGTGATACCTGACTACGCCAAGATGCGTTGGATCCTCCGTGCGCCAGACCACGACCAGCTACAGCGGCTGAGAAAAAGAGTGGTGGCATGCTTCGAGTGAGGCTCGTGACCCGCTCCGATGGATGCTTTTTTTTGACCGAGCCCAGGGGCGCGGTCACCGCCACAGAATGCCGTCTCAAGATCACCGAAGGCAAGGCTTACTACGATCTGCAGCAGAATAGCGTGTTGGGTGTGTTGGTCCAATCCACCGAACCAGACGAGCCGGCTGAGCGTCCTCCACACAGGCAGACATTTTTCCGAGACGATGATGCGCCGTTTTGGGCTGGACACCCGCCAAGTATTGTTTGGAGCGTCCACCGATTTTGTCCGTGTTCTCTGTGGATACGCTAGTCACGTGGTTGCTGACTGCATCGCTATCGCTTTCCGTTTAGGGAAATGTCTCTTATGGCAAGTACATAATCTTCAGGCACACACGCAGTCGTTCTCACGCCACCTCGCAGAGATCCCATCGCTGCACCCGGCCTTTGGTGAGACGAGCGTCGTGCACACGAGCATGCGTCTGATGGAGTCATAGCGATTCCCACACAACCACGCGGAGGGAACCACACACCAGGGTTTGCCATCTCCGCACGAGGCATCGAGGCACACCGGTTGTGCATGTTGTCCACCAAGGGCCTGGCACACACTGGCCTGCTGGTCCTCGCCGACGACAGCTTTTACGCCGAGGTGGGTCACCGATGATGCATGCCCTTGCAAGATGCCCACATCGTCTGCTGAACAGGTGAGGGACGAATATCAACGAACTTTGGGGACGCGCAGCGCACGATGAACCCCTGGCTGCCGAGGTCGGCATATCTTTGGTCCCGCTGTAACACTAGTATTCAATACCCTATGAAGTCTTTGTGTGGTTCTATCCAAACGGCAATGATTTCAGGACACGTGCAGATTAGGATAGGTGTGTGTGTGGGTAACGTGAAATGTGCACGGAGCTCGTATCGCGTCTCATGAGGTGTGAGGAGCTTCTGTCTCTCCAGCCTGGTCCACGGATTCCGCGTGTTTGCAGTCTTTCCGTCCTCTGGCGTGGCCGCGCACGTGTTGGTGTCTTGACTTGCCGGCGGCGGCCTCGGCGACCATGCTGGGTATCAAGGCACAATGTCAGCCTAATACGTAGCCGACACCAGCACCACACGGACCGTTCGAGTTCTCGGCGCTCTTCGTCAGAGTCGTCCGGTGTGACAGTTTTGAAGATGTGGCCAACGATCAGCAAGCCCTTTCGGTGCTCTGTGAGAAACCATGGCGGCGTGGCATCCCTGCAATCATACCTTGGCCCGGTTAACAAGTACTTGGTCAGAAGCTTCGCGGTCTCTGAGAACGTTATCCACAACCTGATCAGGGTGGATTAGACAGCGAAACATCTTTCCAAGTAAAGAAACCGTTCACTTCTCGTAGCACTTGCACGACTTCAAAACGAGTTCCCCGCCAAGACGCGAGCAAGATCTGTAGTCCGAGGCGATGAGAGCTGCACACAAAGAAGCCATGGCGTGAAATGCGTACCTTGCCGGTCATGTCTGCTTCCATGGCATGCAAGATTTCTTCATCTACCTCGCCCTTGGCTTGCAACCTCTCCATCTCCTGCATCAATGATTGGACGCTAAGTCTGATCGTCCGTCCTGGTGAGCCACTGGTTGGTGTGAATTCCAAAGAGGCTTACGCGCTGCCGATGACGCCCCATGCGTCCTTTGCCACTGATCCTTTTTCCTTCATCCGAGACCAGAAGCCTCCGCTGGGACGCCGTCAACTCTGAAGCAGTACGACGTTGTGGTGACGACTCACAAGCCAAGGAACCTCTTTGACTTCAAGAACGAAGTCGCTTTCATGCGATAGACGGTGCCAATGGTGTGTAGCAACTAAACGCCAGCGCCAGCGAACTGAACACGCATCACACCTGGCGAGCAAACATTGACCCACCTCAATACCAAAGCTCTCGAGTTTCAAATCCTCGGCCTCCAACCTAATTTTGTCCCGAAATGTTATTGTTTCTGGATCATCATTCTCCCCAGGGTGCTCAGCTTCCACAAACGGCCTGAGCCGTTCGAGCAACTTGGTCGTCAGCGTTTTCACACGCTCTTCCAGAACCTTCTTCCGCTCTTCCTCGATTTCCTGGAGTTTCTTTCTTTGCTCTGGTGTCAGCCTGCTGCGTCTCTTGGATGTGTGCGCATCCCTGTCTTTCTCTTGCAAAGGCGAGGTGGGGGCACTCTTGGATTCGTTTTTGGGGGAAGACGAGTCAGGTGACAATGGACGTTTGGATGTATCCTCGTTGCTGGCCGAGGCCCTGAGAGCGACCGAGGATGTGTCAAGAGGCTTGGCCACTTGGCCAGAAGCCAAGGACTCCGTTGCAGGTGTTGCGGGCCGAGTAGACGCCTTCTCCTGAGCGGGCGTAGAGGGTGGAAAGATGCCTTCTTTCTCGAGTTCTTCACGCTCTTCATCGGTCGCCACTGTCTGGGCCACGGAAGTCATCTCTTTCATCAGGGAAATCTCCCCGATCTAGCGTGTATTTGAGACGACTAACACACATTGGCCTAGAAGAAGGGGAGGACGCACATAATCTTTAAATCGTTCTCCGCCAAAAACATTGGCGAAGAACATGGCGGCGTCTTCCATGTCGTGGGTTTCCTTGTCCGCCTGTGCCAGCGTGCTTTTTCAAGCGCCACCACGGATCTGGTCGGAAGACAGGACGCACCATTGACTTTCCATTCTTATCATATACGACGCGGAGATCCTGTTCGGCAAAGGATCAGCTCCCATCGTCTGAGAGCAGACAGTACACCACCGCCTACAGGATTAGATAGAACTTGATAAGCTTTGCTGAGAACACGAGGCAGCCACGTCACCAGCCGTTCCCCACCTTTATTTGATATGATGGTCAACTTGCCTTATTTCTTTGAACTTCTCCTCCGCATCGGGGGAGGGGTTCTTATCTGGATGGTACTATGGAATGAGAGGCGAGGCGAGAACGTACGACGTCGGCATCGGGTATGAATGGCCCTGAGCAATCAAGCGGCAAAAAGGTCGACGCCGAACGAACCTTCATGGCCTGCCTGCGGTAGGCCTTTTTCAAATCTGTGTCACTGGCGTCCACGGAGACCCCCAACTACGATTTCAGAGATTAGGAAGGCGCCACGGAACGAAACAAAGGGCACGCCGGAACGGCGACACACCAGGTCGTAGTACTCTGTTTCTACTGGTGCCATGATGGACGGCGACGGGGCTCAGCGGTGGGTTGCCCGGGATTGTGGGGAGTCTGGCGTGATATGTTCGTGAGGAAAGCTGCAGTGATGCTCCAAGCAGGACGACACCGAACACGCTCGTCACCGTGGAGGAGGTATCGCAGCGCAGCTCACAGCCACCGAGGATGATGACATGGCTTGGCATTGCAAATGGGCTACATTTGAATAATATATATCGAAAAATAGGTTAACGTGCGCGCATCAAGTCCGTGCGAGGGTCCGAAGAAAACATGCAAGTAATGAAACAGCTCAGACCCGCAAAAGATCTAAGTGTGGACAGAGACAAGGCTATGACTGTTCGTCTATCGCAAGTATACTCGTGGAAAACCGGACGGCCTTTCGTGGTGTCGTCGGTCTCGTACTATCGCTGGCGGACGAAGTGAAGGAGCTCGCGCGACCGAGCGAAGAAGGAATGCTGAGAGGACGGTGTCCCGGGATGAATTTGGACATGCGAGCACGGAGGGATGACAAGGGCCGCGAAGGCCCTGACGTAACAGAACCGACCGAGGCCACTACGGAGGGGGACGGGGACGTGGAGGGGGATGAAAGTTGGCGCGGCTGCTGGGTAAGGGTAGACTCTGAGGGGCTCGTTTTTTTCATAGAGGAGCGTGGCGGTGGAGGTGGAAGGCTGTGGTGGGTGCGCAATTGGGGGGACGGGGACGAGGGCGGGTGAGGATGGTCGAGGAGAGGGCGGAGGGGTGTGTCGAAGGTGTAGCATCGCGGAATGGGATGTTGCTGGAGAGTGTTTGGGACGGCCCTGAGATGAGGCGTGCGTGAAAGATGGAGACCCATGGCAATCTGTTCTATGGTCGGCCGAGAGTCGAGATGATGTGAACGACCGGCACGTGAGGCGTCGTATGTGTGTCTCTCTTCGGGGGTGGAGTACATGGCCGCACGCTGGGCGGGGCACAAGTGAGTGCTAGAACACGGCGACGGAAGAGAGCGACAAACTGGGTTTTCGCCGGCCTTTCTTCGTGGAGCGGAGGGGGGGGTAAACGACTTGCGCATGGAGACAAAGAACCGGGACGCGGTTGCAGCGACGCCGGCTGGAGGGTGGGGTACGTCGGGCTGGGTGGTCGTCGGGAGCGATCGTGATGGATGGTGCATGTCGAGGTCGGTCGGTGGCCGGGCGAGGGAGATGGGTCAGGGCGGGGGGCAACGTGGGACGGATAACGAGGCCCTGGGGCACGCATACGCCGAGTCAGCGGTCGTTGGCAGTGATGATCGCTTCCAACATCTCCGTGGCTGTGCGCGCCAATCGCCCCTCTGACTCATCTGCTCATGCACCACCAGGTGTCGACACTACGTTGGATCAGCCCAGACCACGTTCTTCTGCCAGGACACGAAACACGTACGTCCACCTGCGTGGCATCTGGTGTACACGATAGACCCCAGGCGCGTTTCACAGAACAAGCGAGTTAGACCCGAATTGGAAGGTATTGTATGACGAGATGGCGTCTATTGTTTCCTTTGCATCCGCGCGCGTATTAGCTGGCCACTATTGTCATGGCGCCCTATAAGAGCCTGGTGGTTCGCCAGCAGCACCTTCTGCGGGCCATCCACTCCTTTCTTCGTCCGAGACGAACCTACCTCTCGCCCCCCCGGTAAATGTCATCGTCATCCTCCACGGTTGTCGGCATTCCCTGCCGTGCTTACTACATCTCACACCATCCCGACCCCTGGGGCGTGGAGACGAAGCCTGTGTAGGACACGACTGTGTTCGTCATTCCCATACTCGAGGCTGACTGCAATCTTTCCAGGCGCACGACACGCACACCCTGCACGAAACTCATCGAGCGCCAGGTAGTTCAGGCCTGGAAGCGCGTCACAGGCGCAACGCGTAGGCCCCAGCAGCCGTCCTTTCTCCCAAAGGACTTTGTCCTCGTCACATCTCGCCGTCGCAGTGTGATGTTCCGATAATCGTTCACAATCCCCCCCGCGATGACGATCTATACGGGCTTGACATGATGGCTATGTCGGCGCCGCGCGCTCCAGCTACTCTATCACGTCCTGTATACCATGACGGACCTATAAACCACTTCTTCCATCCATTTTCCCAAGGACAGTGCTACATTATAATCAGGCTTCTTACATGAACTCTGTTTCCACCATAATTCTTGTATTAGTATTGTTACTACCCAGCACCTGACTGATTGCCAAACTAGCCCAATTCTTTTTTTTTCTAGTCTCCTCAACTGGGTCTAGTAATACAGATCACTCTGGTCATGTACTACATTCTTCCATTCTTCTGTCTGGTTCTGGAATGGATACAAATAAGGCTCTATTTTCCTTGCTTGGCTGGGTTTGGTTAGTTCAGATAGCAGCAAACACCATCTGATTAGTCTTTGGCCAAGTAGTGGTGTACTCCAAGTCACTCAGCAAGCATACTGTAGCTTAAAAGAGTATCCCAGTATTGTGCCATTTTGGACAGAGTTAATTGTCAGTGATATATGATAAATGGACCAAAATACTTGCAGGATGGAGGCTACAGTTTAGGGCTGCCAAAGTTCAGTTCAGTTTAGTTCAGGCCCCCCTCAAAGTGAACCTAAACCTGAACCTACTGTTATTGTCTGAACCTGAACTGAACCTACATGAACTAGTTCAGTTCAGGTTCAGGTTCAGGTTTAGGTTCACTTTGAGGGGGGCCTGAACTGAACTGAACTGAACTTTGGCAGCCCTACTACAGTTAACTCCCTTGTAATCCATACCACATATAATCCATACTTTTTTTTAACCTGTTAAATCCAGTCCTCCGGGTAAGTCCAACGATGTCTGGACTGTGCATGCAGAGGGACGAGAGAGCGAAAGGGCAAGGACTTGGAGCAGGACTTATGTGTCGCTCCCTTGTACTCGCGTCCTCGGAGGTTGGAGTGTCAGAGATGGATCGGAGGGTGGTCGGAACTGACCGGAGGGTGATTAAATCAATATCAAACTAAACTACCACAGTGTATGTATGGAGTCTTATATACTATGGGGTGTACAGCAATCGCTAGTGGGATCATCGCCATCGACTGTGGACATGTCGGAGAATGTACAGGTTCATAGGTACATGAGAACAGAGGACAGTTGAAACATACGATGGAGCTGCGCACCAGTGACAGGTGAAACGGGCAGTGTACAGAACCTAAATGGAAAGGACTAAGTAGTAAAAGGAAATCAGATATTCAAAAAGGGAAAACAGATTGAAGTTACAAAAGTCTGACGGAGAGTTACCATGCTCTCGAGGAGAACGATCCAGAGAATGAACGGAGTTGGATCTGGAGTTGAACTTGGCGAAAGTCTGGGATATGATAGTATCCCCCTCTTAGGCCTGAACCCCTGAAGGCCGTTAGCGACTTGATGCACAATGTGGAGTTTGGTCGGGGTCTGAAAAATTTGGGCCTGTTAAAAGTCCGGTTTTCTCGCTTAGTTATTCCTTAACCTCTTCCTTCTACTTCCTTCAACAATGATGTCTGCCCCCCTTGATATCACCAAGATCTCCAAGTGGTCCGATGACCAAGTCACCGAGTGCGATGAGGACGATGAGGCTGTTGCCGACACGAAGTACGCCGAGTGGAAACAGCAGTCGAAAGCCCGGAAGGAGGCAGAGGAGGCACAGAGGAGGGCAATGGAGCTGGAGAATGCGAGGTGAGTGGAGGTGGCGAGGAAAGCGGAGATGGCACGGAGAGCGGTGGAGGAAGCTGAGAAACGCAAGGCGGTGGAGGATGCCACGAAAAAACAGGTACATGGCAGTATTTCAGTCATGACTTGGGGTTGACCGGAGTAGGCAGCGGAGGTGGCCACACAACAGCAGTAGCTGCAGGATAAGGGAAAGAGCAAGGTGGGGGAATACATGAGGTGTGAGAGGTGTCGGGAGTGGGGGGTCCGATGTGTCATCGGGCACGGTAAGTCCTGGTCATGCGTGGCCTGCCAGGAGGGCAAGGTCAAGTGCGACTGGCTGGGGGCTCCGGCGATGGAGAAGAGGTGGAGGCAGGATACGGAGGGCACAGGGCAGGCTGGGCCGAGTAAGAAGACCCGGGCAGAGGACAAGGAGGTGCGTGGAGAAGGCCCGGAGCGCGAGGATGCGCTGGTGCGGGTGCTGGGGCAACTGGTCAAGGTAGTGACCGACCTCTGGGATGCGGCCCGGATGCAGGTTGATGCCCTTGACCACCACATGGAGCTGCTTGAGGAGCAGAAGAACATGATTGCATGCCTGGTCAAGCTGAAGTCCATGGAGGTGTACCTGGCGGGGTCGGAGTTGGAGTCAGAGGGCTTGGATGTGGAGATGGTGGAGGGGATAAGTTTGGAGGTGGCAGAGTTGAGAGCAGAGAAGGAGAAGAAAAAGGAGAAAGGAAAGGAGAAGGAGAAAAAGTAGAAAATTGTACAGTAGCTACACTTTTTCTGTTAATAATAGTTTTTCTTGACTGATCAACTGGTGTGAGGTCTGGGCTTGTCCAGATAGCGCAAATGGAATTCGCCAACTAGCTCTGAGGCATGCCTGAGCTCCATGGCGAGTAGCCAGGAGGTCTCTTCATTGGTGCCTGTCGAACTTTCACGTTCCAACCCCTATTAGATAATACGATTATATAATATACTTACATAATCATGTAGTATATATATTCAAGCTCAGTCGCCTGAGTTCCAATAGCATCTTACGTTGCTACCATCACCAGTCCGACCTCGCTCCTCCACAAGCACTATCCAGTGAGTATCGAGCCTTGCCTCCCCTGTAGCTAGGTAGTAGGCATGTTCAATAGGTTATGAGCCCTGCTAACGCAGGCAAGCGAACGTGGTGACCAGATCGCAGGCGAAAGCCTTCGCTGACCTTGGGCCCACTAGTAACAAGCTCATACCACACTGGACCCATGAACGTCGCTTCGCTGGCTCACACCGCAGCGACTAGTAACGGGAACGTCACTCTGATGGTACGCACCTCGCTGGCTTCGCCGCGGTGCGCCAACAGGGGGAATCGCTGCCAGAACAGTACACTGACAATACTTAATCATTAGATATGTCCTCATCTGCTGTCTCTGCTGCCCGCATCCCCATCTTCAACGGAACGAACTGGACCGCCTGGTTCCCGGCCATTCAGGCCGCTATGAAATCCACCGGCGCCACTTGGGTTATCCACGCCCCCGTTCCCAAGGAGTCGACCGCTTCCTCCCCTCTGGATGGGGAGGATCTCACATACTATATTAAGTGGACCGAGGCTAACGACAAGCTCATCGGTCTCATCTTGTGTTACATGACTCCCGCGCTCCAACTCAAATATAAAAAAGAGAGCAAAATAGCCGACCTCCTCACCGCACTCGACACCGCCTACGACACTGGCTCCCTCCCTAACGTCTTCGCCGACTTTAAGGGGATGATGGAGCTCCAAATCCCGAATGGCAATCATCCTGGTCCGGCTCTCCAAAAATTGGAGAATTACTTTGCTAAGCTCGAGTCTGCCGACTACGAGATTGGCGCGAAACTGCAGGGCATGATTCTTCTCTCAAAGCTCCCTCCCTCCATGGACGTAGTCGCGCAAATGTTTGCGCAAAAGAAGGATAAAAACGGCAAAATGGTCGATCTCTCGGTCACCGACATAGCTGCCGCCACCATCCTCTCTTGGGAGCAGAGAAACATGATGGGCAAAGGTAAAGGGAAATCGGGCGAGCAGGCGAATAAGACTAGCGCTGTAAAGCGCAAGCCCGCCACCGCTCCGACCTTCCAGGAGCAACAGAAGGACGCCGCGCCATCCGGCTCGCAGGCGTCCGGAAACTCCCAGCCGGAAAAGAAGGAGAAAAAGCACAAGCGCGGTTCTGGAAAGACGCGGAAGGCAGCTAATGCCGCCGTCGACTTCCAACCGATGCAGTTTGCATCAATAGCGCAAATACTGGACACTCCGACTCCCGAGGACCCGCGTCTCCTCGCCCATCAATCCGCCACCAAGTTCCAAGGAACTTACTCGGCCCCCGTCGACACGCGCATCAAGCGCTCTTTTGCCATGGCCCGTGAACTGGATATACACCCCAGCACGGAAACCATCCGCCACATCGACGCCGCCCTCCCGCTCCTTGAATGCCTGGATATGAGCGGACATCATCATATCGTCGCCCCCTTCGTCACCGCGCCCTCTCCACCACCTACATGTGAGACACCACACGTCGTCTCCCCTCTTCCTTCGCAGGTTGAACCCCTGCAAACCGTCTCTTCCCTCCTGCTTGATCAGCCGATCGCGGAGGATATTATAGACTTGCCCGTCTATAACTGTGCATTTTCTCTTTCGGACCTTGAGGAATCTCCTCGGCCGAAGAAGAAGTCTAAGCGCGCTGAAAAGCGCGAGATCCAATCGGCTCCCTCCACTGAGTATTGGGATGCCGACGACATCATGGACCTTTATGGCTCCGAAGCCGAAGAAGGGACCATGTCCGGGTACGTCGCCATGATAGAATCATCGGCCCCTACTAACGCCTCCCTCACAGCACAGGCGTATATAGACCCTACTGAGTACAATGTATCAGTAGACAGTAGGGATAATACATGTGTGCACTCGTCTTCTATGACTTGTCTTAAGTGTGCATGCCGTGAACATAAGACGCCGACAAACCCAATCTGGATCTTAGATTCAGGAGCATCAGCTCATTTCACACCTGAGAGATCGGACTTCTCCGAATACCATGAGTTAACCGGCAAAGATCGTATCCCGATCCACACTGCCGGCGGAGTAATAATGGCCACAGGACAAGGAAAAATTGAGTTTTGGTGGAATGACAATTCAAAAGTCAAAAAGGTTACGCTACATAACGCGATCCATATCCCTAAATCAGGGGTTAGACTCATTTCCCTTGGGCAATTACTTGCTCAGGGTGCTAAGGTTCGCGGAGATGACTCTGCCATTGTCATTACGTATGGCGACGGCGAGACTCTCGCATCTTTCACCCGAGGAAGACTCGGGAATAATATGTTTACGATCGTCACCACAAATGAGCGTTCCCACACCACCATTGACTATGACATTATCCATAAACGTCTTGGTCATCCATCTTCAGATGCCGTGCGACACGCCAAAAAGCACGTTAAAGGCGTACCCTCAGATATTGCGGTACCCGGCCCGGGGCACTATTGCCCTGGTTGTTTACAAGGGAAAATGCCTAACCGCTCATTCCCGCCGGATGAGCGCAGATCCTCGGCACCGTTCGAACTAATTCATTCGGACGTAAAATCATTCCCCATTGCATCATACCACAAATTTCAATACGTGGTTACTTTTCTTGACGACTACACTTCCCTCGCATGGAGCGTATGTATAAAAGCCAAGTCCGAAGTGTTAACCGCTGTAAAGCGTTTCTTCAAAATGGCCTCCACACAACATAATGCAACTATAAAGGGATGGAAGTCAGATGCAGGGGGAGAATACACGTCGGAAGCATTCAATCGGTTTCTAGCCGACAATGGAACTCGCAGATTCCAAAGCGCTCCACACACCCCACAACAGAATGGGCGGGCCGAAAGGCTCAATAGGACCATTATGGATAAATC
Organism: Boletellus aff. lepidospora; assembly: GCA_038094175.1. Lineage (NCBI taxonomy): Eukaryota > Fungi > Basidiomycota > Agaricomycetes > Boletales > Boletaceae > Boletellus > Boletellus aff. lepidospora. The sequence continues at coordinate 117,959 of JBBPTT010000006.1, forward strand.
CGAGGCTATGCGTCTCGAGTCCTGCTGCCCCGCTTCCTGGTGGGAATTTTCGTGGAATCACGCCATACATGTGTATAACCGGACTCCGATGCGCCGCCATAACTGGAAGGCACCCTATGAGGTCATGCACGGAGAACAACCAGATATCAGCCAGCTCCGCGTCTTTGGTTCAGCGGCATACGTATACATCCCAGAGGATGTCCGCACCAATAAGCTAGCACCCAAATCTGAGTTAATGGTATATCTAGGCGTTTCACCTTACAGCGCACATAATTGGGTATTTATGTGAAGCTCCAATATTTTATTTACCTCATCGCACGCGGAATTCGATGAAACTACATATCCGCGATGCAAGAAACCCGCCGCGAAACCCGTTGCCAAGACTCCGGTTATCCCGGAAGAGGAGTCGCAGGATTTTTATCCGCCTCCTTCCTCATCACATGACGATCCTCCTGCTCGTCCTAAATCTCCACCTCATGTCCCAAGTCCACCACTCCCGGTTACACCGCCCAGACGCCCAGGCCCTGAGAGACCGATCCCACCGCCACCACCGGCCCGCCCACACCGCGAGCGCCGTGTGCCTAGATGACCCGACAATGTCTATGGTGACGACCATCCGACAAAACAGGTCAAGGACATTGAGAAACTGTCCAAATGGTGTGATCGTCTCAGGAGCCATAAGCCAGCGGAACCGCCCGTCGCTGGGCCCAGTACGCAAGAAGGAATGCCTGGTGATTTCCCCGGCACGCCTCAACCTCCCGCACGCACTCATTCCCCGACTCCATCGGAGGAGGATGTTGAGAAGCTGTGCGAGGAAGGGGGAGTAGCGTTTATCAACTTCCTTCTTAACAAGGCGGTACCACACGGATCTGCAGATCCAACTACAAAACCGGTCCGAGATTGGACATATAGGGACATCATGAAACTACCAACTGCGCAACAAGAGGAATGGAAAGTTGCTTGTCGCGAGCAACTGGACATGCTAAAGCAGAGAGACGTCTATGATATTGTCGATAGACCTACCCATCGCAGGATCATTAAGAACCGCTGGGTATTCGACATTAAACCTAATGGCAGGAAACACGCTCACTTAGTTGCGAAAGGTTTCTCCCAGGTCGAGGGATTAGATTTCGACCAAATCTTCTCTCCAGTTGTGCGCTATGAGACCGTCAGATTAATGATGGGCCTAGCTGCCCTGGAAAATTGGCATATGGAGGCGATCGACGTACGATCTGCCTACCTCTATGGTGATCTCGAAGAAGAGATTTACATGGAATTCCCCGAAGGCTTCCATATCCCAGGCGTCGAGGGCAAATGCCTACGATTAAAGAAAGCCTTATATGGCCTTAAACAGGCAGGATTAGCCTGGTGGAACACTCTAAACGAGTCCATGAAAGATCTCGGATTTACGAGAATAAAATCCGATGCTGGCATATTCGTCTTCAGAAAACATGGCACGAATATAGTAGTAGCCATTGTTTATGTCGACGACGCCATCTTCTGCGGACCAACCAAAGAGATCGTAGTGGAGATTAAAAAACTTTTCATGAAAAAGTGGGAATGCAGAGATCTAGGCGAAGCAACCGAGTTCCTCCACATGCGCATCAAACGGGAACCTTATAAAATATCCCTCGACCAAATTGATTACCTCGATAAGGTCATTAAGCGCTTTGGGCTCGAGAACGCCAGAACCGCTCCCACTCCACTACCTCAGGGATACTACCCCCTGAAGAACGAATCTCAACCGGACCCGGTCCTATGAACTAGATTCCAACAAATAATTGGATCCCTCATGTATATCATGATTGGAACTCGCCCAGACATCGCATATGCAGTAACTGCCTTATCCAGGCATGCAGCAAACCCGACCAGCGAACACATAGACAAGGCACTATATATCTGCCGCTACCTTTTAGGCACGCGCGATTATGCCCTAGTCTTTAATGGACGCAATAATGGCGGTTTGATTGCCTGCACAGATTCCGATTGGGCATCAGATCCAAACACACGAAAGAGCCAATCAGGTTGGTTTATTAAACTAGCCGGAACTACTTTCTGCTGGCGATCGCGACAACAAACCAACATCGCACATTCATCTACTGAAGCAGAATACGTTTCTATATCCGATTGTGCTCGACAAGTGATCTGGATCCGACAACTCCTAGGTGAACTTGGATATAAACTGGGACCTATCCCCATATGCAGCGATAATCAAGGCTCTATATTCATGGCTTCCAACCCTATCACTGAGCAACGAAATAAACACATTGAGCTCAAGTGGCACGCAATTCGCGATTGGGTAAAGGATAAATCCATCGAAATATTCTTCATAGAAGGGGCCCAAAATCCTGCCGATATGTTCACCAAGAACCTTGGATGCGTCAAATTTGAGGAATTTAGATCAGCACTCGGCATTGAGATTAGACCTATCCAATAGAGGTATTGCCCTTTTCTATTTTTCACTTTTAGTTTACCATAGGTACATAAAGTGAGGGGGAGTGTCGAACTTTCACGTTCCAACCCCTATTAGATAATACGATTATATAATATACTTACATAATCATGTAGTATATATATTCAAGCTCAGTCGCCTGAGTTCCAATAGCATCTTACGTTGCTACCATCA